>VDFB02381278.1:0-28896 GCA_007258455.2 Sequoia sempervirens | reverse complement strand
TTAGAGCTCCCCGATTGGCCCCAAAACTTTCCAAATTTAGCATAGCAGATTTTGAGCTTTTTATTGACTTCGAGACCTTTCCAACGTTTCAAACGGTTCGTAAATCAGAGTCCCGAATCAAAAGTTATGGCCCCGGGAAGTTGGCATACTTTCTAGAAGATACAATTGCAAATGCTCTTTTTAAACTTGAACTTCATGTTGTAAATTTTCAGTGCCAAACTACCTAAACTCAAATTTGAATGTTCTTTTGACTCCAAACTAAGGAGGAGCTCTATTTATGGGTGGGTTTCTAATTTTTGGGTAACTTTTTGGGGACAAGCTCGCATATTGCGAAAGGGTTATTCTGTAGCTTTCTGTAACTTGCATGTGTTGTAGAATTTGGGTATTGAGATCCTCTACATGTAAGAAGCTCCATTTTATGAATAATAAAATTATTCTCTTGTGTGTGTTATTTTTTGTCTCAGATTGTGCCCTCATCACTAGGTTTATTTATTAGGAAGTTTAGGTGAGTCTCCTAGTAGAATCATATTCCAATAGAATGGCTCAGTTTTGAATGGATAAAAAAATTCATGAATCTAATTCAAAAACTATTGAGCTCTGGTGCAAAACTAGAAAAAGATGCTTAAAAAGAATTAGCTTGTCAACAAAAAGAGAAACGAGGGTCCTAGACCTCCAAGTGAACAAGTTGAGAACTGACAGGAAAGCCTTGGAAGAGAATACACAAAGAAAAGTGGGAAAGTTTCAACTCAACACTTGTAGACCAAGTGGCAGAGAATCCTTTTCACTAGACATGAGCGGAAGATTGAAGAAGCCACCTCTAGTTCAAAATTTCAATCATAGGAAAGTGTGGTGAAAGCCATCTATAACCAAGCCTAGGCTTGTAGTTCTTAAAAGGGGTGTCTGGGTACCACTTCTAGTCCTTCCACCAAGGCTTGGACCCATGAATTCCCACCTTATGAAGCATTTCAACAAGAATATCATTCACCTGACCATCATAAGTAATACAGTCTAGGTTTTGAAGCCTCTAAAGTGCATGAAAATCTTCCCATGACATGATGCACATTGTTGGTCTATGGAACACTTGCAACTAAGTTTGAATAACTTTCTTGTGGGATCTTAGCACCTTAAGCCAAGGTGACTTACCTAGTGGTTGACCATTACTAGCAAAAAGAGGCGACCACCAAATATTTTGTTGATTGAGTGAAAGCCCGTCATAGAAACTAGAGTTGGCCCAACAAAGCCAGTGGTTAACTGCCTCCTAGGCCCTCCAAATTCTCTTGGCCAAAAAGGTTCCCATAATTTGAACTAGTTCCTTCATGACTAGAAGGGTTTGAAAGCTAATCCCTTTCTAGGAACATCTAGGGATAGGGAAACTACATTGAATGCAATGATTGAGGAGAATCTTTCATGCTTCATCTCTAGTAAGAGAATGAATTATCCATTTCATACATAAGGAAGTCCCTTGACATTGAGTGAAGAGCATCCAAAGTCCTCTAGAAGCTTTGGGAAGGTAGCAAAACTCCTAGGAAACATGGTGAAACCCTTTGTGAGTCTCTATAGAGGCCTAAAGGAAGTCCTAAAGAAAATTTTCAAGCTTTCCATTGATAGCTTTTGAAGGGGCCAAACAAGAGGAGTAGTAGACATGTGTGGCTGCTAAAATATTGGAGCACACCTAGAATTTTCTTGCAAGAGAAAGAGGCTTGGTAATCTAGTAGGCTAGCTTTTACTCAATCCTAGAGAGGATAGCTTGCCACAACTCAACTGGAGAGGCCTGGAAGGCAAAGGGAATTCCTAGGAACTAAAAAATTTCCCATAGCCCAATCCATTTCCAACTATACTGTTGAAGCCAATGAGGAGTGGGCAATATGGATTGTCTATAACAAAAAAAATTTCCACTAAATGGAAAAACCAGATGCCAGGAAACAAATATTAATACATTCAAGAGTTGCTTTGATATTATTCTCTTCCTTTAGAAGAGTGAGAAAAGAGTCATCATGAAAATGGTCATTAACTAGCTGAGCTTGGGAGTTAGGCAGAGAAATGCCATTGACACATTGTTGGGAAATTGTGTTGGCCAAGAGATGGCCAAATCCTTCGACAACAAGCACATAAAGAGGAGCAAGTGGACATCCTTGCCAAATGGAGTAGAAGATCCTAAAGGAAAGAGATTGGTGGCCATTAATGGTGATACAAGCAAAGGAATTTGTGAAGCACATTTGGACAACTTGAATGAAATTAGGCCCAAACCCCAATGCTTACAATATGTCTAGAACAAAATACCATTCAATCTAGCCATAAGCTTTAGGAAAGTCTATTTTGAGAAAAATAGATTTCTAGTGCAAGCGTTTGGCCCACTCCATGCCTTCCCACACAACAATGATGTTGTCCAGGATAAATCTAGACTTGATAAATCTAGTTTGCTCTGGGCACACAATCTAAGGTAGAAGATAGTGAATCTTCAAAACCAAAGCTTTGTAAATGATTTGGTAAGAAAAATTGAGGAGTGTGATAGGCCACCAGTTGCAAATATCCTTGGGATCTTGAGTCTTGGGTATGAATTTAATATTTTCTTTTTTTATTAACTTACCTAGGGATTTGGAATGAAAGGCCTCAAGATAGACTTTATGCAAGTCATTCCCAACATAGTCCCAAAGGGTCTTGTAAAATTCATAAGGGAAACCATCAATCCCAAGGGTTTTTCATCATCCATGGAAAAAATAGCTTCCTTTAAGTCTTCAAACTGTGCGTAATTGGTCACAAAAATCTCTTTGGGCTGAAGATAGCCTATTTGGCACAACAAAGAGACAATCCCGAAGGGGTTACTGTCACTCTATCATAAACTCCTGAGTAGTGAAAACTTGCTCATAGTGACAAACAAAGGATTGGAGAATGTCAAGTAGCTTAGAGAGTAGATGAATTCTATATTTAATTTTTTTAATACCTGGAGATGAGTTCCTAGAATGTAGGACCAAAAAAAACTCCTTGGAGGCATAGTCGCCAATTTCTAACTAGTGCAATATGGCTTTTATTTGAGCACCTCTCGCAGGATAATTGTTTGAAACTTTATTTTGGTGACTTAATTCAACCACCCTTACTTGTAATGATGGGGAGAAAGGGTTGGCCACCAAAGCCTTGGTAGCCTCATAAGGCCACTAGAAAAAAGAGGCCAGTTGGCACCGATAAATGTGCAAAACTTTTATCGTGCAAGTGATAGCATCATTCCACCAATTAATCCAACCTATATTATGAGATGGCCTAAACTCCAAATTCCAAAATCTATGAATATGATCCAATATGGGTTGATGATAAAGCAAAAATGTCTTAAAAAAGAACTATGTTTTGCAAGCCTGAGGCTATCTTGTCTCCCAATCAATGCAAAAAGAAATGGGGAAATGATCTGAACAAGTAACATCCACTAATTTCTTAACCATGAGTAAAGAGCTACAAAAGAGAAAAAAGATTGAGCCAAGATCATAGCATGATCAAGACATTTAAATATCCTATTAGAGCCAACCCTGTAATTACACTAAGTGTACCAGAGGGAATGAGAATGGCAACAACCAATATTGGGATCAAAGAGCCCTAATTTATTACATGTGTAAAACCATGCCTCCCTTTCGCTAGTTTCCCATCTAAATGGAAAAGTGCCATCTTTATCATAGGACATCTCAACTATATTGAAATCCCCACATAATAAACAAGTAGCAACTAGAAATGAATCAACAATCCAATGCCAAAGCATAGAGCATTCCATCACATCATTAGAAGCATAAACTTTAATAATCCCAAAAAAATTATTATCAATGTTGAGAAGGATCCAAACGAGTTGATGAGTGGGGTCAGACCCATGGTCGACCACACAAGCATGTCACCATGGGTAAAAAGAGTGATAGCTCCACCATGTCTAGCTTCATGATTAGTAAAAAACATTTGACTTGCTGGCCAAATAGAGTGACATGCCAACGCAAGAAGAAAACCAAAAATTTTAACTTCTTGGAGACAAAGCACTTCAATAATAGAATATTTCTTCAAAGTATCATTGAAAGAATACTTTATTGATAGTTTATCAGACCTCAAACATTCCAAGAGAGGAAATTCATGAGTGAAACTCCTTAATAGCATCAGAGTTTGACTCCTCTTCATCTAGTGAAGAGAAGTGATTTTGCAAAAACTCTAGCAGAACTCACCCAATTTGAATAGTTGGAGAAGAAAAAATCCATTCTCTTGCACATATTCACCTTCTTTCAATGGCGGGGAGGGACTGCGAGACCGCCTTTGAGCTCCCGACATCAGAGGATAAATTTTTGACTGCGCTGTCATAATGGCAGTAGGCTAAGGCATAGCCTTTGACCTAGGCTGCACTAGAACATTATCAGCCTCAACCAAAGCCTCTTTCCCCTTTGTTGAAGGGTTTGAAACATTTTTGCTGGCTTAGGGGCTTTGGAAGCTGACCTAGAGCCACTGGACTTATTTTTTACAGTTTGTAACTGTGGTCCATTTTTCATCAAGTTTGGCCACAAAATTATCCACCTGACGAGGATTTTCAGATTCTTGTGGTAGAGAAAGAGTACAGGGCACTATCAAAGGGAAGTACTTGATCTTGTGGTCTATGGATTAACACCTAAAACACAAGGAACACAAGGAAAAGGTAAACCTAGAAATTCAATCCAAACTAGGACCTGCAACATGGTGTCATCTAAGACAGCGAAGTCCCAGGTCCATGTCTAGAAGATCAACAAAGAAGACCTAACATACTAGGGACCATGTGTCAGGATTTCTTGGACATGATTGACCTCCACAAAATGGAACAAGAAAAAATCCTTTGTTAAATTTTGGACCATATCAAGGTGGACCCCATGAGGGACTCGGGCCTTGTTGAACCATTTGTTAAGAAAAATTTGAGGGGGATTCCTCCCAACAAAATATCCAACAAGGGTATGTTTATCAAGCCATTGACAATTAGAATCAAAATAAGGCAAAGGTAAAACCACATCAACTGGGGAGTCAAAAGAATTACGTTGTGAAATACTTTCCAAAAAATATTTCAAGGTCATTTATTCAAAGGAGGATCCATTGAGTAGAGCCATTGAATTTCCAACACCAACATGAAATGCTAGGTTAAATTTGGTTGAAGGCATATTAAAACTAAAAAACCACAACAAATGTGGTTGTACATAGAAGAAACAAGAAAATTCATGTGCAAAGAGAGTAGTATGATGTAAGAGGGGCCAAGAATGACCACATACACAAGAAAACCCTATCAGAGCTCATACACCTTCCAACCAATCCACAAGAACAATATTCCCATAGTGTATTATTTTATGTCAACCTATTTTAATGTGTTACATGTTTTTATTCCCTCTACAAGGTGTGTGTGTGTGTGTTAGTAATTTTCGCTGACAGGTTATGGTGTTGCATGTTTCATTGAATTAGGCCAACCTAATTGATGTTCAAAGTGTTTTTGGATGTTGTGTATATAAATATAATGACAATTCAATATTGAATGTATGAGATATCAGTAGCATGTGAATGTAATGTGAGGTATAATAGTGAAAATTAAGAATAGGTTGATAAGTAGTGGCGTATGAAGTGTGTTAAGTCAATTTTATGAGCCTAATTAAAATTTTATTTAGCATATGTTATAGATGCATTATAATCAATTCAATATCTAGTAGTGAGCCACCCTCTTTTCTAATTTTGGAAGTAAGTCATTTCTTCTATTCTATAGATAGCGAGTCCCCCAAATGGTGATTCCACTTGGTAGTGAGCCATTCTATAATATCTTGTAACTAACCTATAATATATTGTGAGCTAATCCTCACAGTGGTTTTTCCCTTTTTGTGTTTTCCATATAAAATATGGCATTCTTGTTTGTATTGATTTGATGCATTGTTTTAACATTTCCTTCCATAACTACAAATTGAATGAAATGTTTTCAAATGAATTTTAAGTTAATTAATTGAAGGGAATACTAATTCAAGCCCCCTCTTAGTATTCCAAGTGTTCAACAATTGGTATTAGAGCTTGGTTCCTTTAATTGGCTTGATAATTGAGGTATATTTTGGAGATTGAACACATGGTATCTAGGAAGTATCCTATATGTCTGAAATAAATTCCTATGGTGGGATTTACTAAAGAAGATTGTAAAGTTGATATGAAAGGAGAACTCAAATCAGCCTTGGATGATCTAGATAGAAAAAAATGTGAGAAAAAAGATCTAAAAGAAAATATTAAGGATGTAGATGAGTGGATCAAGAAGTTGAGGGAGAAGAACAAGAAGCTTAAAGAAAGATACAAGGAAGTAAATGAGTAGCTTAAGCAATCAAATGAAATAATCCCTAGTCTGAAATTGTAAGTTGAAGAAGGTAAAAGGATTGAAGATTGCTTGAATGATAAATTGAAAGACAAAAATGAAGAATTCTCAAAGCTTTAACAAGAGATTGTGACCTTAAGAATAGATCTAGAGAAAGTGAATAATCAAGAGGAAAAATTCAATAAGAGATCCACCTTGCTTTATGAGATGATTACAAGTCAAAAGGCTTCTAAAGATAAAGAAGCATTAGGGTTTGAGAAAGGAGAGGGTTCAAAGATAAATCAAACTCCAAATAATGCTAAAAAGAAGAATGATAAGAACATTGTCAAACAAATTTGAAATCAGAATTGAAAGATTTCAAGAGACCACCTATTAGACAACCAAATTCACAAAGGTATTCATCAAGATACCACCTATTAGACAACCAAATAACCTAGGATACAATAAGATCTAGATATAACAAATAATACTTCTAGAAGGAATCTTATAATCCTAAGTAAACTTAACATGTGAATATGTCCCATAAGTCCCTAGTAAGGAGATTAGCTAGGCACATGATATTTATTCACACCAACACCCCCCTTAAGTGCAACTTAGGGAGAAGATTATTATGTAAACTATTCAAAAATGAAGATGGGTATTAACTGCAATGCCATGTTAGGTACCCATTTACAATGAAAATGCAATAAATGCAATCTATCAAAAATAGATAAAAGGTGAAAACTCAATGCAAAAAAACTCTTCTCCTAAAGAGAGATAAAAACAAACAAACAAGATGATGTATGGAGGAATAAATTATAACCCCCAAGGACTTCATCCATCATGTATATACAATGGATAACCCCCTATAAAAGGGAAATAGAAAGACAAGATATCTCTTGCAAATATAGTAAGTATTTTGAAGGGAAAACATAATCCAATGCCAACAAACAATATTTCTCACCTAGGGAAGAAGATACACCAAGTACAAATGTAGGAATTCTTCCTATTTTGAATAGGATTTGGTAGGAAGTTGAACCCATTTGTATTGTGTCTCTGAAATTTTCTCCTGTGTTACCAAATTCTTAGATGATGACAATGATGCCACAATCCAATTAGGTAAATTCCCAATCACAAAAAAGGTGACAAATTAGGAACAAATGGAAATTGATCTTGAACAATTTCCAAAGATAAATATGAAGTGTCAATAATTGATCCATGAATATATCATCAAATAAGAGAGGTAAAACCTCAAATTGGTCCTCTAAATCTAAAATGTGAGACTATAAAAATAAGGATGTAATGTGTGATAAGTAGGAATCCCAATTAGGAAGACAATTAGATACCTATTATAATGAATTACTTGAGGTACTCAATGAATCATCAACAAAGACAAATGTGTGATCTCAATTGGAGAAGTAGGAGATGCATGAGAAGTATTTGGATCATTAAGACACCAAAGTTTTGAATCATATTGAAAATCCTCTAATTTACTATCATCATAGGTTATTGTTGTCTCCTAGAAATGAATCCTATGCAAAGTTGTAAAAACTAAGCTCTCTAGTGAAACATTGGATAACTCCAAGGCTATGGGTCACCTGATATTGGAGTGAACCTCCAGAGAAGGGCAACTTCCTTTGGGTATCACCTAAACTATTGATCACTGTGAGCTAAAGGGAGAAGGAGAATGCACTAAAAACAAAACTAACTCTATGGTCATACACCGAATTGATGAGAAATCATAAAATGAAAATAGGATGAAATACACTAAGGAAAACTAGACTGCAGTTGTTTTACTTACTCAACATAACCCCATTAAGTCTTATGCATCACTCTTGGCAGGTTTGATCTACATACATATCTCAAGAAGGAAGGAACAAACCTCACAACTTTGTGGTATGAATGCAGATTTAGTAAAACATTGTTAAAGAAATACATATAGAAGCTAACATATATAAATGAGAGTGTTACGAGCATTAGTACTTGATTTCAAGATGAACTCTAGTTTGTATTCTAGATTTTAGTTGGGTTACAAAGTAAACATCAGCCGAGGAAGGATAGATAATAATCACTAACTCTTTTGGATGCATAGTTTTAACTATTTACAAAAAGGAAAAAAATGCCTTATATACAAACTGTGTCGGACCCTTAGGGCTTACAAAAATATTGGGCTCAGAAAGATCTATCCTCAGATCTTTTGGATGAATTTAGTGCTACACCCTGCATGTCCTTATTGTGTGCGTTGGTGAAGAGTTACCCTCATACAAGCCTTCTGATATTTCACAGCTACTGCATTCATTCTAATCCATCATGTTCTATTTGAACCACTTCAGCTGCATCTTGAATGCCTTGAGCTCACAATAAATACGTGTTGCATTCATCCCATGTTGATATTCTTCATTCTGGTCAGACTACCACGGCTTGCCTCGTCTCTTCCTAGTTGGTTGAGCATATTACACGTAGACTCCATGGGTAGTCAAAACTCTTTTGAAAAGAATCACATCTTAGCAAGACACTAAAAGTGTCTCGCCAATGCGATTATATCACTGAAGACATCGAAAAGACACCACACAGGTCAGAGAGACGTGTCATAGAATTTCTTATCTTCCGGTGATGAGCTACCTTTTCTTTTGGTCGGGGAGACATCCTGTCACAGTGAGAGATCTTACCGAAAACAAGAGACTACCCCGAAAGCCTTCATCCTCCATCGGTGAGACATCCTTAGTGTCATCCCGAATATGCTCCCTTCTACAGATCTTCACACCTCTCTTAGCGAGACCACATGCAAGCCGGGGAGACATCTCAGCGAGGTCTTCTAGGCATACCGATATTTTCCTGAGCCCACCTTGTTTCACCGAGACATTGTCGAGTTGCCAGGACTACATGCCAAAAGCAAAACCCTATGTAGATGATGCTTTCATTTAATAAGGCATGGCCACATCGACAAGACCCTATGTCACCATCAAATTTCTTAGCGGACTCTTTGTTGTCGATGAGACATCGGAGTCAAGGAGACCTTTCTCTGACTTGAATGTTATGCCGAAGGAATTTTAAGTCAGGAAGACCTTTCTCCGATCACCGGGACCCTTCCCTTATTTACTTGTCATGCCGATAGATCCTTAAGTTTGGGGGACCCTGACTATTCACTGGGACCCTCCGTCGAGTGCCATAAGTTATCTTGACTAACGATTGAATGGCCTATTGGCCAAAGATCCTGACGCGATAAGAGGTCATATCGAACCCTCAATGCTATAGCGATAGGCTCTACACCTTCATTCAGCTAGATAGAAACCAGGTCACAACAACCTGTTCAAAATGGAATGCATCAAGCAGCCAGTTGGCCAGATAGTGAAGATGTCATGCCAACCTAGCTCTAATGGAGGCTGAGCATAGAATATTGAGGCATGTTTTCAATAGAGCAGGCCCCCCAACTGAATTCCCTATGAAATGTCATCATATGCATGGAGTAACCCTCAATGGAGACATCCCATCTGGCCCTTATGAAAATATGCAATGGAAATGCCTTGCCTGATTAAGCCTAAGGGTAAAAATTAGGTAACATTCCTAGCGACCTTTGCTAAATGTTTTCCTGCTAAACATGAAGACCAATAGTCTAGGCTTATCCATTGGGCATGGAGTCATTAGAAGGCTCAAAAAACAAAAAAGGATATCAGTTTTGCACATGGCCGCCACATGCTTGAGATCCACATAACACAATAGATTGCCAAAAACAAAACAGGGGAAAATGAAAGAGAAAAATTGTGCTATCACAGTACCCAGGAAATAGAGAATAACTAACCTGAAGCACAAAAGCACTTATTAAAAACATAAACCTAAAATAATATGTATAATATAGGAAATCCATCAAAATTGAAAATAGGGCTTAAGGTGTATCCCATTAACTGGGATAGGGAGTACTTCCCCTTCTATCATAGCTAGCTGATAAGCATTATGCTCCTTACAGTATTTGATAAGGAATGGGCATGTCAACATGTTGCCAAACTTGGTGTGATTGTTTGGCTTGCTTTTTAGAACATCCCACTTGAGCACAAGGTCTCCCACCTTAAAAAAATTTGTTGTAGCCCTTCTGTCAAACATCTTCTTTGTTTGGAGTTGTTGATGCTCTAAAACCTTCATAGCTTTGTCCCTTGACTCTTCAAGCTCCATGAGCTCTGCATATCTGACGGATAGGGAGTCTTGTCCCTCAAATATTTCTAATTGGTGAACGATATCCAGAGCTGGAAGCTCTATAGATAGAGGCAATCTTGCCTCTCTGCTGTAAACCAACATATATGGTGAATTACCAATAGACCTCTTAGGGGTCACTCTGTCTACCCAAAGTGCATTATTTTAAACTAATGTGCCAGGTCCTTTGATTATCCTCTATGGTTCTTTTAATAATCCTGATGAGATTATTATTTGTGCTTTCAACTAGGCCATTACCTTGAGGGTAATTATTTGAAGATGTGTTCAAATGAATGCCATGCTTAACAACCCAATCAGTTAATCTTAATCCCACAAATGAAAGAGTGTTATCAGAGATGATAGAGTCAAGGACTCCAAATCTGGGGACTATATCTTCATAGAAGCTCAAAACTGAAGACTATTTTTCTTCTTTCAAAGCTATTGCTTCTATCCACCATGTGAAATAGTCTGTAGCAGTCAGCACCCATTTATGACCAGCACTAGATGGTGGGTTAATTGGCCCAATGAAATCAATTCCCCATCTCATGAAGGGCTACTCCACTTGAATTAGATGTAGAGGCATAGTAGGTAGCTTTTCCTTTCCTGCAAATAAAGCACATTTGATACACCTTCTTGACCAAGAATATGCATATTTGAACAAGCTAGGCCAGTAATAAACAACTCTCATGATTTTCCAGGAAGTAGTTCTTTGGGCAAAGTAACCTCCTACTGCTCCATCATGAAATTCATGAAGTACCTTTTCAATCTGATCACTATGAATGCATCTTAATAAGATTCCATTCAAATCCTTTTTGAAAAGAACATTATTTACCAACACATACAATATGGACTGCAGTCTGAAGTATATTCTTTTAGCTCTGTTCAGACCTAAAGGACACTCACCAATTTGTAAAAATTGGGTCATATCTTGAACCTAGTTAGTTATCCCTATAGGCACATCATCTTGAGCATTCTAAGACTCATTTGTATTAGCAAGCGCAACATCCTTTTCTAATCCAGTTTTACTACTTGATCTTGTAGCAAGCTACTCATAAAGACCCTTACCCTTAACCAGTTTGGTGATCTTGATATCTACATCATACTCCATGACCTTAGTGATCCACCTTGCTCTTTTTTCATTTAGATCTTTGTTCAACATAAATTCCTTCACACTTGAGTGTGCTACCAGAATGTGAATCTTATTATTCAAAACTAGAGGCTTAAATTTCTTTAGAATTCTAATCACGGAGAGAACACGCTTTTCAAAAAATGTATACCTTTCTTCGTAATCAACAAGTATTTGGCTAAAGAAGGCTATGGGATATTCCAAATTGTCACTATTCTTCTAAACTAGCATAGTAGAGATTGAACTACTACTACCAAAAGAATATAAAAAGAAGTCTTAGAGAAGTCTGGGTTAACCAATGTTGGAGCAGATGCTAATGCCTCCTTTATCCAACTGAAAATTGCATTCTTCTTTAACATAGTTGTCAAAGGCTATAATAAGTTCGCAACATCTAGGATGAACCTTCTCAGAAAGTTGATTTTCTCCAAAAAGCTCTGCAGATCCTTCTTGTGATTTGGTAATGGTAGATCAAGTATGGCTTTGACTCTTTCAGGGTCAATAGTGATTCCTTTCTTTGACACTGTGTCCTAATAATTTAACTTCATGAACAACAACGATACTCTTCTTTGGATTGAGAGAGATACCAAGCTCTACATTTTTCAAAAACTTTCCTAAGATGTGACAAATGTTCATCAGCATTATTGGAATAAACTATGATGCCATCTAAATAAATTAGTATAATCTTGTTGATCAAACTTTGAAATTCCATGTCCATGGCCCTCTGAAATGTGGCACTAGCATTGGATAAACCAAAAGGCATCCTTTTGTATGCCATGGTGCCCCACTTAGTAGTGAAAGCGGTTTTGAACTGATCTTCCTCTTTAACTAGTACTTGATTATAGCCTGAAAAAACCATCCAATAAGGAAAATCTTTCAGAACCATCAAATTCTTGTAAGATTTATTCCATGGAGGGCAGCGGGTAGTGATCTTTCAAAGAGGATTAGTTAAGGTCCCTAAAGTCTACACAAAGTCTTATTTCACCACTTTTCTTCCTAACCAGTACAAGGTTAGAAACCCATGAAGTATGCTTGATAGGAAAGAAAATACCCCCCTCGACTAGTTTAGTCAGCTCTTTAATCATTAAGGGCTCAATCTTAGGATTGAAAGGCCTTTCTTTTTGTCTTATTGGCTTAGCATTAGGTTCCAACTTGATAGTGTGTTGAGCAATATTGGGATCAAACCCTTTCAAATCTGAGTACTTTGAAGCAAAAACATCATAAAATTCTTTACATAAAGTAACAAAAGATTGTTTCTCTTCATGTGAACAAATTTTACCCATCTTCATGAGTTTACTTTTAAAATTTTCCAGTTCTTCATAATGATCTTGTTTGACTTGCAAGCCAGCTTTGCCCTTTCTAAGTTGATCATCAGTATTGAAAATTGACTCTAAGGTAACATGACCTTTGGGTAACTTATTTGTCTTCAGCTGTATGACGTGATCATCATACAACTATTTAAGTTTTCCTTGATTCACCATGGAGAACTGATCCTCTTCAAGCAAGAAAGAAAGGATCTGCTCATCACTATCAAAAAATTTCTAGTGAATGTTGTTGTCAAGAATTGACGGTCTGACCACAACCTTCACATACTGCTGCACTTTCTCTATCCTAATGTCATCTGGAATGTCAAACTACACTTCAATAGCTACAAGCTTGTCATCATGCTTGTTCTGGTTCCTTGCAATAGACACTAAGTTGAAAGCATCAAAATCCTCAATCATATCCCACACCCTGTTTCTATAGGACTTTAGTGTGTCATTTTTTGTAACATTCAGGCCTCTTATTTGATTGACAATTAACTCACTATCCCCATAAAATTTCAAGTGAGTTATTCTTCTCTTCCTTTCTCATTCAAGACCTTGAACAAGGCCTTCATACTCAGCAATGTTACTAGAACATGCAAAACCAAGACAGAAAGTAGAATAATACTTATCACCTCGTGGAGAAATCAAAATTACACTTCCTCCTACCGCATTTTTGCTTCTTGAACCATTGGAAAACATCTCCCATAATTCATTCTACTACTCAAGCTAACTTTCTGCACTTCTCTCCATATTTGGAATTTCTTTCCTAGCTTCATGCAATACATAATTGCCCAAACTAGAATCCTAAATAAGCTCATTTGGATTATCAACCATGTTCTCATCTGCCCCACTCATGCAATAGTATATTAGGAATAGCTTTTGATTGGAGCTCTTGTGCTGCAACCAGCTCACTGTTAGTTGAAACAAGACAATTTGTGTCTGGCGTAATGGGAACAACATTAATAGGGCCTGGATTATATGGCTCAATGTGGTCTTTATCCAACCTTTCAGATTTGATGGTAACCTTAGTTCCATATCTAGTTCTAAATAGCATGTGTGACCAATCAGGTGATACGTAACCACCTATCTTGGCTATAAAATCTCTTGATAAACATAAGGAAAAGAATGGTGGAAGGTCAATGACACATACGTCTTAGGAAACTGCAAAATTAGGGCAAGCATGAAGGGTAAGACTTAAATCCTTAATGATACCCAGTGTATTAATGGAGGTACCATCCAATTGGATTACTCCTTTCTCTAAAGGCTGATATTTTAGACCAAGCTTGTCAGCAATCTGCTTTGGCATCACAAAGCTACTAGCTCCACTATCTACCGTATAGTTATGAACTAACTTATCACCAATAATTAGTGACACGTAAAAGGGAGGTGGTTTGATTTCTTTTCCCGCCTCTTTGTTGGGCTGCTTATCATTTCCCTGAGTATTATTTGTCAACAGAGTCCTAACTTGACCTAATGGGGATTCAGACTCATCTGACACCTTAAGATTTGATAGGGCTGAGCATAGAATATACTTTTGACTAGGGATGACTAATGAATCCCACATAGACAACATTACATTTGTCTTTTTGATACTACCAAGAATATTAAAGGGTGCAGCTGGGCTTACTTTATGATGTACCTTTTACACTAGTGTGATCAACTTGCAAGTGTGGTTGCTCTTTAACTGGGAGTTGTTGATTCTTTTGTCGAATAGGAGTCACTTGAGATACAAATGGTTTTGTAGCCATTTCACTTCCTATATCAGCTGCTTGATCAAGCTCTAAATATCTTTTCTTTGCTCCCGTATTAGTTGCAACTAGAGAATTATCCACATTCAAACCACAAAATTCCTCACCCTGCCAGTTAAGTAAGGTAGCATCATTGAAAAATTGGTCTTGGTGTGGTGGAGATGCATCATTGCACACACTCTGTTGCAAACTTGAAGCATTATGTACCATAAGTACCTGGTTGATCAGTCTGTTTGAGCAAGTGGCTTGATTGTGGGGCTGGTTACAAGGGTAGCACCACTCATAGTCTGCTACTAAGTTGTTTTGGGTAGGAACCAACTCTTTGACAACACTAATTAGAGCTGGATTATAAGCCTGAAAAGGTCTTGTGGAAACATTTTGTTTGATGCCTTGGTAACTACCTTGATACTGCTGTCTATTCCCCTGATATGCTTGTTGTTGACCTGGATTTTGCAGTTGATAAGGCCTACTATAAAATTGCTGCTTTTCTAAACTAACAAGTTTATTACCAAAAGACTGCAGTAGACTTTTGATCTCCTGCAACTCATTTGGAGAACTTGAGACAATATTTTCTTGTGTTACAACAGCTGGAATAGATGGAAAGGGCACAAAAGAAGGTATTTGTAAGGGAATAATTACATGTATATCTGGAAATATAGGTATTGGCAGCCTGCGAGCAAGTTTGCCAGCTTGTATTAGGCGATTCTCAGCTCTAATGGCTATTTCAAAGGCACTTGGTAGAGAAACCCCTCCCATTGA
This sequence comes from Sequoia sempervirens, assembly GCA_007258455.2. NCBI lineage: Eukaryota > Viridiplantae > Streptophyta > Pinopsida > Cupressales > Cupressaceae > Sequoia > Sequoia sempervirens. The sequence goes on along the minus strand of VDFB02381278.1, from coordinate 13,482 downwards.
TTGTATCATAATAGCTATATCGCTGTTAAGATCCCTCAAGAAGTACAAAAATGCATACTCTAGAGGTGGTCTTACCATTGTAGGAATTCTTTCTCAAGTCCTTTGAAATCTGAAGTTGAAGTCGTTCACCTGCTCTTGAGGGGCTCTCTTAATTGTGGTCAATTGTTCTAATAGAGACAAATTATCGGACCTATCTTGAAACTATTTGTGCAACTTGTCCCCAAATTCATCCCATGTTGCAATTGAACTAACTGGTAGGATCCTATACCATTGCACAACTCTTCCTTTTAGTGAAGCAACTAGTAATCTCACTGCCACATCTTCTTGGGTTATGTGATGGACTCCATATAGCAAAGCCACATCTCACATGTGCTCAATTGGGGTGGTTTGATCTTCCCTAGTGAAAGATGGCAGACTTTTTAGGGCTGTCATTCGAATGTCATTGTGCTCTGACAAATTCAATGGGCTCCCTCCATCAAAAGTAACAAAAGGTTGATTCCATGGAGCAACCATTGGAGGTGGCTAAAGTGGATTTACTAGTGCAACAAAATGGACTGAGGGGGGGGGGGCCCTGACCCAGCCGACCGAATGGAATGAAGGAAGGAATGGAATGGAATGGACCCATGGAAGGAATGGCCGATCGAATGGAAGGAATGGACCCCATCTGAAATATCTGAACCCAGTGCAAAGTTGTAAAAACTAAGCTCTCTAGTGAAACATTTGGATCACTCCAAGGCTGTGGGTCACCTAAGATTGGAGTGAACCTCTAGAGAAGGCCGACTTCCTTTGGGTATCACCTAAACTATTGATCACTGTGAGGTAATGGGAGAAGGAGAATGCATTAAAAGAAAAACTAACTCTATGGTGATACACCAAATTGATGAGAAATCATAAAATGAAAATAGGATGAAATACATTGACAAAAACTAGACTGCAACTGTTTTACTTACTCAACATAACTCCATTAAGTCTTATGCATCACTCTTGGTAGGTTTGATCTACATACATATCTCAAGAAGGAAGGAACAAACCTCACAACTTTATGGTATGAATGTAGATTTAGTAAAACACTATTAAAGAAATACATACATAAGCTAACATACAGAAATGAGAGTGGTATGAGCATTAGTACTTGTTTTCAAGATGAACTCTGTTTTGCATTCCAGATTTTAGTTGGGTTACAAAGTATACATCAGTCAAGGAAGGATAGATAATAATCACTAACTCTTTTGGATGCATAGTTCTAACTATTTACAAAAAGGAAAAAAATGCCTTATATATAGACTGTGTTGACCCCTTAGGGCTTACAAAAATATCAGGCTTAGAAAGATCTATCATCAGATCTTTTGGATGAATTTAATGTTGCACCTTGTGTTTCCTTACTGTGTGCGTCGATGAAGAGTTACCCTCATAGAAGCCTTCTGATATTTCGCAACTACTACATTCATTCTAGTCCATCATGTCCTATTTGAACCACTTCGGCTACATCTTGAATGCCTTGAGATCACAACAGATACTTGTTACATTCATCCTGTGTTTACATTCTTCATTCTGGTTAGACTGCCATGGCTTACCTCAGCTCTTCCTGGCTAGTTGAGCATATTACACGTAGACTGCAAGGGCAGTCAAAACATTGGCAAGAAATCACATGGGTCAGAAAGATGTCTCGTAGAATTTCTTATCTTCAGGTGACGGGCTACCTTTTCTTTTGGTCGGGGAGACATCCTGTCGTGGTGAGAGATCTTACCAAAAACAAGAGGCTACCCCAAAAGCCTTCATCCTCCGTCAGCGAGACATCCTTGGTGTCAGATCAAATATGCTCCATTCTACAAAGCTTCACACCTCTCTTGGTGAGACCACATGCAAGCCAGGGAGACATCTCAACGAGGTCTTCTAGGCATATTGATATTTTCTTGAGCCCACCTTGTTTCTCCAGGACATTGTCGAGTTGCCGTGACTACATGTTGAAAGCAAAACCTTATGTCGATGATGCTTTCATTCACTGAGGCATGGCCATGTCGGAAAGACCCTATGTCACCATCATCTTTCTTGACAGACTCTTTGTTGTCGGTGAGACATCGGAGTTGGGGTGACCTTTCTCCAACTTGAATGTTACGCCAAAGGCACTTTAAGTCAGGGAGACTTTTCTTCAATCACCAGGACCCCTCCCTAATTTACTTGTCATGCCAATAGATCTATAAGTCTGGGGGACCCCGATTGTTCACTGGGACCCTCTGCTGAGTGCCATAAGTTATCCCAACTAACGATTGAATGGCCTATCGACTGAAGATCCTGATGCGATAAGAGTTCATATCGAACCCTCAATGTTATAGTGATAGGCTCTATAGCTTCGTTCGGCTGGATAGAAAGTAGGTCACAATGACCTATTCAAAATGGAATGTATCAAGCATCTAGTAGGCCAGACAGTGAATATGTCATGTCGACCTGGCTCTAATGGAGGCTGAGCATAGAATATTGAGGCATGTTTTCAATAGAGTAGGCCTCCCAACTAAATTCCCTATGAAATTTCATCATATGCATTCAGTAACCCTCAATGGATACATCCCATCTGGCCCTTATGAAAATCTGCAATGGAGATGCCTTGCCTAATTAAGCCTAAGGGTAAAAATTAGGTAACAGTTATATTCTCACTATCATCAATTGGAATGAGGAAATTTGATGTAGGGTCATCTGAGAATGGAGGATTATGTGGATCTCCAAAAAGATCCCAAACTTTGGTCCAAAATGTTCATGGGCATGTGATTCTTGAAATCTTATGGTAGGTCTCTCTAACAATTCTTGGATTGAAACTACAACCAATCAATTCTATGATATGATCATTCTTATTACCTCAAACATTTTTCTTATGTGTTTTTTCTAGTTTAGGTATGAGTCCAAAAAGGTGAGGAAAAATATTAACCACATACAATGTGTTATTATGCCTTTTTCAATGACTCATAGTTTTCCTTAGTTAGAATTATTACAGAAGGATGAGTTGCATATAACCCATGATTAAAATGATGTTAAACTTCTCTAATAACAAATTATAAGATCAATACATAAAATATACCTAAAATGAAGAACAAAGATCAAAACAACACCCTCCTAATAATCAAAATATCCAAGCAGTCTCCAATATATACCCATTGAGAAAAAGTTACAATCACAATATAACTAGGATAGAAATAGGAAAAAGTACATTGATGGCTAGATAGAGCTCCTCAATACCTTTCCAATGATGCAAGCATCATGAAAATTGGAGAATGTGGAAAAAGGTTATGAGCTTGGGAGCCAAAAAAAATATCTAACTTCAATTGACAATAACTATGATCAAACAATTTTTTTTAAAAAAAATAACCTACACCATTGGAAAATTGAGAGAACTAGCTTTCCAAAAATATCTCATTTGAAAAAAAAGGCCTCTGGGTTGAAAGTTATAGAAAAATGATAAAGGCTTGTTTTAAGCATGTGCAAACTAATTAGGCACAAAATATTAGCCCTCAGAGGCTAACACCTAGTCACCCATGTGATTTTGGGTGAAAAATTTGTAAAAAATTAAATTGATGCCAATGAGTGATAGAGGGGTTGAGAGGTAAGCAATGGGATGGGTGGTGACTCCTCGCATGCCACCACTACAATATAGCCCCCAGTGCTAGGACGTGATTGAGGCTTGGGGAGCTAACTGATTTGACATGTTGACAAAGGTCAACAGACCAACAAGTATTAGGTATGGCTCACTACAAAGTAAATAAATTTGTTTGCCCAAAAATTTAAAAAAATTGAACAAAATTTTAAGTAGTGCTTCAATGAAAAATTTATTGCTCGAATAAAAAAATTATTTCCTAAAATTTTATTAAAATTGTATATTTTTATATTATTTTTTTCTATGAGAATAAAATTTTTACCACTTGGTCAAGAGGTTATAGGGCCTACTCAAGTAAAAAAAATGCCTCAAAAACACCTGACACCTAATGTAGGCGAATGTTATATCAAAATTTATTTCCTAAATGTTTTGATCACAATGGTAGGGTCAGATTTTTCCCTAAGTGACCTAAAATTTTAGCTACCATAGATCTTGCAAATGTAACCCTCAAAATAAAACCTTAATAGATTAGGAAAAACATAGGTTCCAAATTTGAAAAACCAAAGGGAAAATATGATTTTTTTTATTCCTTAGATTCAACTATGAGGTCCTTGAAACCCCATCATACACCCAAAAAAATCTTCAAGCCAACACAAAACCATTAGATTTGGGAAGGAATATTCAACACTGGAGGTCTAACACCATGTGCGAGTGAATGGGGAATCCTCAACACCCCCATGAATAGTTGGATAGACCAAAATATCTTCCACAAGAGATAAAATGGTAAGAATACATTGTTATGATAATGGATACAATATTACAAGATTGAATATGCTAATATACATGAAATTCCTTGCTTATATAGGAGAGGTGAGGGGAAGGATTAGTCAAGATTGTGACAACTATATCAATCCTATCACATGAGACAACTAACTCATAACAACCTAGGATAAGATAAGATCTAGAAATGGACACTAATACTTCTTGAAGGAATCTTATAATCCTAAGTAAACTTAACATGTGAATATGTTTCCTAAGTCCCTAGTAAGGAAATTAACTAGGTACAAGACATTTATTCAAATCGACAATCCAAAGCTATGAAGAACATTTTTTTTTTAAAGTGGTTTGGTAGATTGGAATAAAATTAATAATGGAGCTTTTGATAATAAAGGATGGTATCTTCTAGTTTTTTATAATTTCTCAGAGAGCTCTCTATTGAAAAGATACTAAGATCTTCACCCCTCAGTCCTCTCTTAATTTTCTTATCTTTTTCATTTGATCCAATCCATTATAGCAATTGTATAGTCTATTATTTTTTAATTAATTAAGATAACTATTGAGGTGGGGAGTTCCCTGATATATCATTGGAAAGATGGACTAATAGTTGTCTTGAATGGGTATCTTCTAAAGATTGGGCCCCTATATATTCTATTCTTCAACATCAACCATGTTTCTATCTTTAGGATTATAATGTTCTTACATTCATTCATGATTCTAAATGAACTTATATGATGACTCTTGGATTCTCTACCCTTGATAGGAAAAGTAGTGAGGATAGATAATTTCCTACTTGGAGTAAAACCTAGGACAAATGTAGATAGCCTAAATGCATCTTCTCCATGTAGCTTCTTTTTCACAATAAAATTTTCACCTAGATAATATTAAAAAGTGAGGATTTCAAGGACCATAAAAATATGTTCTATATACTACTGTGGAAGAATGTATTTCTTAGCTCTTCTTCTAGTGCTTTTTCAATCAAGCTATTTGGGAATAATTATAGAAGATATAAAGTTGACCTATTATCCATGCTAACTATCTACTTTATAGGTTAACCACCCTGTATGGTTATCCTTTGAAGGTGACCCAGGGGATGGGTCATATTTACATCCTCTAGTAGTCATGGATTGAATTGAATGATCACATTTTTCAAGGTCATTGGTGTCATATCACATAAATATGATAGGATTTGGTTTAGTTAAGGAGGCAACTGGTGGTGATTTTTTTATGGATGAAATATTAGCTCCCTTTGATCTTCATATTTTAAAAATGCTTGAGCACCTTTAATTTATTGACACATCAAGTATTATCATTTTATCTAAGTGGGAGTTTTTACCACATAAAAATACATCTTAGCTTCTCCATCTTGTTCAAATGGTCATTTTGAAATTCCCCTTTCTTTTCTAATGCAAAGAAAGCTTGAAGATTGTCACTCTCTATGGAACTCTTCCAAAAATACTTTTTTATTTGTCTTATAGGTTTTTTTGTTGGCTTCTAATTCTTGACATGTTTATCTTACTAGCATTGCTAAAAAGTGGCTCCCTTTATTCCAAGTTAGTGGTAGTTTGGTGGGATCTCTATATTTTTCATGGAAATGGAATTACAGAAAACTCTTGAAGGTTTTGTAGTTTCTTGCCTTGCTTATGGCTCTAGTAATTTGAAAATCATTGTCTTGTAACATATTATGATATCTTATTATGATTTTTTTTGGCTATATTTCTTGAATATTTTTACTAAAACAATTCATGAATACTCTTGAAGTAAACTAAAATAATTTTTTAAGTAAATAAAATAAAATAACTTTTAGATAAATAAAATAACCCAATATTAATATTTTTCTAGATAGATATATTTTTTCATTTTAATTCTAACCATAAATGAAAGAACAAAACAAAGTCATTAGTAAGATGTTTAGATGGATACATGTATATTTAATTGATGAGTGTCAACTAATAATACTCTAGATAAAAAATTAAACATAAAATTATTAAGATGTTTTTTTAAATTTCTCTAAAACTAATAATAAAAATTGAATTTCAAAGTAACAAAATTAACTTTTAAAATATATAATATGAATGTAGTGATATGAATCTGCCATAAAACTATTATTAAATATAAGTATAAAAATATTTTAATTTTAAATAGTAAATATTTTTGGTACACATCACAAGCACATTAGATAGATGCTAGAATGTGAAAGTGACTTGTCACATGCTACTCAGAGCTTTTAATTATCTGAAATTGTAATATGCCTACAAATTTTCTATACTACATTTTTACCTTGTTTTTGGTACCGTGTTTACAAATTTATTGTCTTATCCATTACCCCAAAAACGCGTGACCTGCTGCTCCACTAGGTAAAAAGTAGTGTCTGGAGCTCTCTAGCATGATAGAAACACTGCCCAAATCCATGATGCACTAGCTCAATAATACTATGAATTTTGCTTGAAACAAGAGGTTAATGGGAGAGGGGACACATTGACAAAAGTATGATTTAGTGTACAATTATGGGTCTCAATTTTCTAGTGTACAAGTATGATTTAGTATATAATTACGAGGTCTCACTTTTTTAGTGCATAATTATGGGTCTCTCTTTTCATAATGACATGATTATTTATAATGCTCAGCCACACAACCCTAGAGGAAGTTGCAATTAACTACTCAAACGCACTAATTTTTTTAATTTTTGATTAAGTACAAATAATATGCAAGTTCACTACCCAATACCAACAACCTCTAAGGTTACAAGACTCTGATTACTTTAAAACCCAAACAAGAAACATGAATTGAAACCATAACATTTAATTACTTAAAGAATTAAGAAATCATACATTCCATACATGATAAATTACATGAAAGGATAAGAGATACCACATGATTTCAAATAAAAATCATTTAACAATAAGATTACAACTCTCATTCCCTAAATGAGGTAAATCCAATAAACATGGCTACATAATACATCTTCCACCTCGATAAAAAAATGAGGGGTAATAAATTACAAGATTCAACTAAAAGGAATAAAGCATGAAATGAAACTGGATCCCATGAGCTCTCCAACTAGAAATATTGTCCACGTGAACAAGAAGAGAACCCAATGGAGTAAGGTGCACATTCCACCCAACCATGTGATACTCGAAGGCTCACCCCCATGCTAGGATATAGTAACAAGGATTTATAGAAAAAACCATCTACCTCTAGACACAAGCTAATATATAAATGAGCTGAATTAAATACAAGTACAACATCACTTAACACAATGGTTACAATGCTTCTAGAGTTAAATAATCAATTGCATTAGTGATATAAAGATACTGTTGACTTAGGATAAGTGTCATTACAATGTTACATGGGATATCTTAGTAAGTCTTCCTAGGTCCTGACCCCCATCTTGCGATATCCTGGAAACCTCTAACAACTCCCAGCCCCTCATGCAAACCAATGTAAAATAAATTATCTCTCATAAAGATGAGATAACGATCTTTCCCTTCTAGGCCTTCTCATCTCATCCCAAGTCTATACAAGCCCTTGCATCCATGAGCAAGGAAAAATTAATCTTATTAAGTGTTTGATACTACCTAAACCTCTAATAAGTTTATTTATGTTATCACTGGATTAACTAACTTACAATGAGTTACCCTGACACCACTTTGTGTGTTGGCTCTCATTCTAAGACACTCCTCTAAAAAAACACATGGAATAATCTCCACAATCCAAAGGTACAAAAGTGCGACCTAAGGATAATAACTATGTATCCATGATATAAAGTCAACAAATCTCATTCAGGATAACCAGTTATATCATTGGATCCATTAAGACACACTACCCAGGGAAATTCAAAGGTTGACTAACACATTACGACAACAAACATAGATAAATTTAAACCCCATCTAGAAGACTTACATCAACATATAACTCCATTTTCCCAACGTTAAGAATGAGAGAAATCACATAATGAAATTACAATTTTGGCAATTTATTACTCTATTTTAGGATTTCCTAAATCCAAGCACAACAATGACATATTGCATGAACAATAAAAATAATTAAAATTATTTGCAACTACTCAAAAATAATTAAAATTACATTGGCAACATTAAGGAACTTAAGCTAATAATTTAATTCCATTTTTCTTGATTATCCATAATAATCAAAATCAAATTTTAAATAAAAAACATTTTATTATAAAATCAATTTTATTTCAATCAATTATACTAAAGTAACCATCTTAGGATCAAGATATTTAAATATAGATATATGTTCAACATACATATATATATATATATATATATATAAAATTATATACTCAATGTATGTACAATTATATATATATATAATTATAATATATATATAGATATATATCTAAATATACAAATATTATTTAAATATATATATATTTTTAAAATCAATTTACATTCCCAATAATTTCAAATATATAATATATATTGTATATATTAAATTAATTAATTAAAAATAAACATAATATAAATATATATATATATATATATATATATATTAAATAAATATTATATATATATATATAAATTTAAATGAAGTTTTAAAAACAAATGAACCACATCTATAGGGCACCTAGGTTAACCCTGCCCACAAGGTGGCGGCCTATGTGCTACACACAACCTTCCTCCCACAAGGACGGTGGCTTATGTGTTGCACACAGTCTGCCTCCCACAGGGTTGCGGCCTATGTGTTACACACAATCTGCCTCCCACAAGGGTTGTGGCATGTGTGTTACACACAATCCACCTTCGCTAAGGGAGTTAGGCATCTTTCAAAAAATAAAATGTCACACCATGCAAGTCCCTTCAGCCTCCTTGCAAACCAGTTAAATTTTTTCTTTCAAATAGGTGAAATTTCCCAAATAAACACATTCAAAATTTGTACATATATATATATATATATATATAAACAACATATGTATATATATATATATACAAAATTTTCATTTAACACTCAAATTGGACAAATTTTTCTCATAGAAATTTTCAAAAAATTAATTTCATGATTCCAAATTTTTGAATAATTTCTATTGTTAAATCTTCAAAAAGAAAACTAATTTCTTGATTTCAAATTTCTATTGAAGAGTTTGTATTTTCCACAAGAATCTAATTTTTTTTTATGTGTTCAACAACGTTTTCAAATTGTTTCCAAGAAAGTTTTCAAAACAATAAAACAAGGAAGAATCTATGATCTGAAGCTTGAAGAAGAAAAGTTGAGCTTCCCTACAAGATATTTTTTCCAAAGCTCTTCCAAAATATTCACCCAAATCCAATAATGCATATCTAAAACAAGAAAAACTTCATGTCTTTTTAACAACAATCCTTTTTTTTCAAAATGAAATATCTTCCCCAAATTTAGTCAACCTCCAAAATATCCCATCCACCATAATTATTTCCCCTCTATCCATTTTGAGGATTTTTTTTAAAAAAAAATTTAAAATCAAATTTCTTTCTCAAGCAACATGACTTTATTAGCTTTTTTATTATTTATTTCTCAAAATGAATTTAAAGATTTTAATAATTTCTTTTCAAAAAACATTTAAACTTTTAAATTTTTCTTTTCAAAAGAATTTAACTCTTTTAATTCATTTCAACATAATTAATTTAATTAATCAATAAAATAAATCTAACCCAAGATTAGATTATTTTATTAATTAAATTAAATAATATTTTTAACCTTATAACTAGATTTATTTAATAAACAACTTAAATACATAAATCCCTTTATTTACCTTTTCCAACTTGTAATTAAATAAAAACAAGGAGAGATGAACCACAAAGAAGCAACTTAACTCAACTAAAACCTAATGAGACACTATGACTAAGTTGATGACTTGGCATGGAAAACCTTGCTACTATCTCCCAATGGAATACTGTTGGCCAATAGACACGCTCAAACCTGTAAAACCAGGTGGAGTCGATGCCCTGTACCTATCAACCTATGAACAAAGAGTATGTCGAACATATATATATATAATATGATAAAACACATTGTGAAGAGGAAATATTGGAATCATAGGGCACTCCCAAGAGAGTGGTACAATATTGTCCCCTTCACCAATACAATATTACTAACTGATGAATCTAATATCAATAATATACTCAAAAGCATAAAGCATTATTAATTCAAATATCTGCTAAGCTAATCCAAAGCATGCCATAATGATAAAACCAGAGTAATATACCATCACATCAAAATATAACATTCGTATCACTTTACATTTTGCAATCAAATAGTAACCAAGTACCATAGTCAAAGTATAAACGTAAATAAACATAACAAAGAAGAACATTGTACAATCAAAAGAGCCAAAATGGAGGGGTGCTACATTGTTGCAATTGATGAGCCTATTCTACTATGGAGTGTTGTAAAGTTTGTGATGAAATATGATCACATGATTGATAAAGATTCATTGAAACTCTCTACAAATACTCATAAATTCTATTAGATTAGAGAAATTTTGACTTTATCCAAAGTATGTTGTTCATAAGAGATTTATTGTCTTTCAACCTAGACAATACTTCAGTTTTAGGATGTTGTGAAATAAAAGGGATTAAAAATAATCATCATTTAAGGTTCTTAATTACATTCTTCCTAAAGGTGAGATACTTAACATTGTCACACAAATGTCTCTACATACAAACCCAAGAAGTTGAGAATTTCTATAGTCTTGGTAATTTGAGAATTATTGTCAATGGTACTATCTTAGGATACAAATTTCAAAGAAATAAATTTAGTTACTAGTACAATTAACTCCTATAATCATGTATGTAGTCACACAATATGTCAATTTATAGTTTACGTGAATCATGTTTTGAATTCAGTGAGTGTATTATCCACCTTTGAAACCATACCTATAAATTTTAATGTCCTGCAAAATGGATTGAGACTATAATTTTTATACATGATATCTATCTCATCAAAATATACCCAAAAAACTGTCATGTAATCACTCTTAAATTTGAAAACCCATTTCCATACAAAATAAATAAATTTATTGCTAGATTGAGTGATAAAATATATTTCTCAACTTTTTATATCTATTTATTAAGTATTAAAAAATTATTTGAAATTTATATTGTTAATGGAAACCACTTACAAATATGGTGAGAGAACAATCATCTATAATTGTTAAAATAATTCTCCTTTATGCAACATTGACTACTTTGATAAATTGTTGTTTCTCACGGGTTAAAAAACACACCAATAGATCGAGAACATGGATCCTCCCTTGAAAAAAAGAATTCCTAAAGATAATTAGTATCATTTATTTTTCTAAAAAAATCATAAAGGAGAAATGAAACTATTCCTATAATTAACAAGCTAATCAGAATCTCGTCTAATGATCAAGAAATAAGAAGGCTCAACCTCATCAAGACTATATATTTTAGTGGATAGAAATAAAGATTACTATTTAAATTGATTTTAATCAATTCATGATTAGGCAAAAAAAGGAACAAAAGGGGAGATGGCTAAAGGGATGAGAAATTAGAACACCATTTAAAATACCTAAAATATATTCATTAAGCTTGATATCTAAATCTAAATTAAAAAAAATAGGTTGACATCATATTTTAGATGCAATTATAAATGTCTAATAAAAAAAAACAAACTGCATGAATATGCCATGTGAGTTTACATAAATTCCTTCCTAAGAATTCATAAAAAATGAAGAGATATTAAATAAAATGCATAAATTAGTTAGGTAACATTATGCTCTTACCGATTTACAATTATATTAATGTTTGATGAATACCTAGAGAAATTATATTCAACTAAGCTTCTATTTCTATTTTTTATAAAATTATCTTCAACCATTGTGATAAGGAATATAATCCATTAAATAAGAGAGCTTAGGAAACCAAAAATTAAATCCTATGATATAATTTAAGATAAATTTAATTATTGAGGTAAGGAACTCTCTTTTTTATTAAAAATATAAAAAATAGATCATTTCAATTTATTTTAAATTTACATATTAATTTGTCTCAATATGAATGTCAAGCAACCACAATAAATATATATTATTACTAGACACTACAAAGACAAGTACTCAAAGCTACATGACACTTGTTATATTTAATCCAAATTATTTGTTTAATGTGTATTTAGTTTTATTAAAATTAAATTTGAAATGCTAAAAAGCAATGGTCGAATTTGGAATTGTTATATTAAGAGAGTATTTATAAATTTACTTATATATTAACTTGATAAGCATTTTATAGTAGTAGCAAGGTATAGACTGTGTACATATAAATTAAAATAATGTTGATATAATTTATTATTTTATTTTATAAATAATTAAATTATAAAATTAATATAAATATCTTATATACATTTATCTATAAGATATTGAAATATATTTCTTGGTATTTTGTGTTTGTTAGATAGATGCATTTAATATTTTTCATCTACAATTTAAATCATATATTTATTTCATATCTTCATAGCTTAAATACATAAACACATCAATAATGCAAAAGAAATTATTAAAAATAAAGTATATACATATATTTTTTTATTTTTTTATTTCTTAAAATACATAAAAAATTAAAAATTTACTTAACTTTTCAAAATAGGTTTTATTCATTTTAACTACTACAAATGCACAATAAAATAGTTAACTTGATGGAAAAAAATATTTTACCATTTTTAAAACAATTAATTTTGAAGACATTTTTATAATACACTTGAAAGATCATTATAAGAGAATCAAATATTTGAAATAAAAAACTAACTAATAATTTTAGTTAAATAAAAAAAGAGACCTAATTTAACTCCAAGAAGTATTTACACTAATGGGAGTTAATGTAAAAAATTTAATGTTCTATTCTACTGTGATTTGTAATTCTATGTTGTAACATCATACACCATGTTCATATTGTACATATAATTCCTCAAACTTGTTATTTAAGTACACCAAAATATTCTACATAGAATCCCTTTGAAGTTTTATCTAAATACATCTAAATCTAAATATTTAGAAAATAATTATTCTTTTTATATCATTATTAATACTCACTAGCTTGCACTCACCTAATTAGCACAACAAAAATACCATAAGTACTAAAATTATTGCACATTACATTAATTGACCTTTAACA
>VDFB02381277.1:0-63626 GCA_007258455.2 Sequoia sempervirens | reverse complement strand
GACATTGAAGAGAGTATTATGAAAACAAATGTCTTCTATGAGAGCCCTTATGATGAAATTGAAGATCCTTTTGAAAGAGATTTTACAAAGCTAAGGGATTACCAGAATGGTGATTTCAAGTAAAAGGTGAAGGGGGCTACTGAGAAAGCACAAGCTCTATTAGAACAAAAACCTCAGGCTATGGATATTTTAGAGTAGCATGGAGAGGTGCAAAAAGAATATTTCCAAGAAGCTGAGGTAGAACAAATGGTTGAGCATGTTCCTAATGATGAGGATGTGGAGAAGAAGTTCCCTCCCCTACTATTGAATATATTCTTCATTCAGAGACTCCCCGAGATAGGATTATCCAATGGCAGTATGATGAAAGGATTGATGATGATCTTAGGATCAAGGATTGTAATGAATTCCTTGTAGAAGATGAGTTTGTGCACTCTAAGGAATTAAAGGAATTTATTGTCCAGTAGAGGAGCAAGGAAATAAAGGAGAGGCTTGAATAAGCAAGGGCTAATGCTGATCCTCCTCAACAAGAAGAGGCCAGTAAGGCAGAGGAAGAAAATATTATGGATGAGATTGCAGCTATCACTCCAACTAAAGCTAGGAAAATTGTCTCAGATAGTGGAATGATGTTACTACTAGGGTTCACTATCACCTAAGCTATTGCATTTGATGCAATAAGGAGAGACCCTCGGGATTCTATATATTGGTAGATTAAAAACAAGGTGTTTGGATCTTGATACTATCCAAAGTGGCATACTCTTGTAATCTAGTCCATAGCACCCAATACTAGAAAGCATGAGGTCACTAGGCCTATTGAAGAGGTCATGGGTTCCTTGGTGGTGAAGAGGGCCACATATATAACACTTGTCTAGGTAGCTCAATTAACTACTCATGTTGCAATGCTCAGTGTAGACACATAAAAAATTTCTCAGAAGAAGTATGATTCCTTGGTGAAGGATTATAATAAGGCCTTGGATGAGATAAGCAAGATGAGAGCCACTATTCAGGCTAGCTAGTCTGTGAGGAAAATCTCTTTTCCAGCATCTTCTTCTTCATACTTATCTACACAAGATAGGGAGTCATTGGCCTTGAGTATTGATGAATTAAAAAATAAGCTGAAGAAGGAAAAGGAAAATACAAAGAAGGCCAAACTAGAAATAGTTAAGGTGGAAAATGACATTTTGAAAGATGTGTTCAAACATAGAGTGACCAAATTCATCAATAAAGTTGATGATGTGTGAGCAGCTTAGAAGAGCATCCATGAAGTTAACATTAAGAATCTGTAGGTCCACATGGTTTTTAAAAATAAGAGCACGGTATGTCTAAAATATTTGATTACAATGGTGAGTTGATGGAGTTTCCAAAATGGAAGCATGAATTTGGAGAATGGTTGCCTTAGGCTAAGGAAACATTGAATGAAATTGATTACTACATGTTGAATCCTCTTATTGACAAAATGGTAGGAGTTGAAATGAAGATGGATGTATTTGTCAAGGAAGCCATAGCATTAATTGATGCTAGATACATTCAACATAGTGTAAAAGTGCAGAAGCAATTGGATGCAAAATGGCCAACTAAGGATAAGTACATCACTTGGTTGGAAATATATACTAAGTAAGCTTGTATGGGGATGGTGAATAATATATAGGAAAGAAACAACACATAGCCTAAAAATAATGTAGATTAATCTTTTGTTTAAGCATTGTAAAAGATATTGTTCTCTCCTCAAACATGAAAAAGGTGGCACAAATGTTGATGTGGATATATTAATTTTGTATCTTTTATTTCTTTTTCCTATTTTTTAAATTTTTTTGACTGGATGTGGATGAGGAAAACACTTTTTAATCACATGGAAGATATTTGGGAGCTGTTGTAAGAAATAAATGATGCCTTTTGAGGGTGGGATAGGATCTCCAACAATGAATGAGGATTACTTTTGTCTCATGTATGTTCCCACCACATGATAGCTCAAATGTAATTGAAAATGGATATATGTTATAGTGGTCCAATAAAATAGTGACATGTGTGCTTTTTGGCCCGAAGCTTGTTTTGCTCCATAATTTCTATAAGAAGGAATTCAAGGCTAGAAAGCAGGAGTTCATTGAATTGCAATTGACACAATGAATTGTTAGGAATACAAAGCATATTTTAAGTTTTGTCTTAGGTTCTAAATTTGTAGTAGCATAGGTAATTTTGATAACAAGGTAGCAAAATACAATACAAAATGGTGATAATTTCATGGCCATTTTCTCTCCTCTATACTTATTCTATGAGTTATGAATAAATATAATCAAGGATTGTTTTATTCATCTCGATTACATACCAGTGGATGTGTGGTTTAATTATTGCTTGTACTAGCTCAAAGAATTAGTGTATATGCTTGAATGAAGTTGTTAACTCATATGAATTAAGTGTTAGGATGTCTATAAGAAGTGGTGGTCGAGAATGTAATGAGGAAGTGTTGTAATGTAGTGTTTCTAAAGCTTATGTGTTGCTATGCATAAATTTTTTATCAGGTTGCATAGGTTAATATTTACTCTATGTTTAAGATAAGGCACTAGTTTAGGTGAGGTATTCATAATTCATTGTCTAGGTCAATTCATCAACAAACTTCTCTTTATTTAAAAACCTTTCAAATGAGTTGCCATTTTAGTTATGTTATGTTGATTTTCATTATTCTCATACTCCAAGTGTAGTATACTACTAATAGACTTGCCAAAAAAATTAATACACTATGTTGTTGAGTGATTATATGAGAACTATTTGTTGTTTACAATGTATTTAAATGTTAAGCACATAAATTCTTGAGTATACATTGTGTGATCACCCTCCCGAGTTTCATAGAGAAAAAAGTGTAGGAGTTAGTTTTTTGTAGCTTTCACTCATTTGTTGGCCAATCCCTTTAGATTTATAATTATTATAAATGGTGAAGTCTATAGGTAATTCTAAAGATCACCTTGATTCTTAAAAAACAACCAAAAAATTGGTGACTTAGCTAGGGATTTGCTAAGTCCAAAGTCTCTAGTTTAGATATGGTATAGTCAGAGTCAAGTATTATATTATTCTTCAATGTTGAAGAGTAATTGGTTCAAATTTGTAGCAAATAAGCCATGTCTGGTCTTATGCATCAAGTCTTGGTTAATTATGTCACTTTGTGTGAGGTCGTGTTTAGAGTCTTTTCTAAAATTACAAGTACCAAGTTGAAGTACAATCAATTTCTATTTCCCAGCATTCTAGGTGGTGACTCTAAAATATCTTATACGAATAAAAATATAAACTCTCAAAGAGAATGCAAGAAGAAGGATTCTAATACATTTGACACCATGAAGAAGACTAGTTCTAGCTACATGAAGAAGAATCTTAAGCAAAAGGTTAAGTTCGAGCCTATAAAGGATAAGCAACCCACTTGGATTAAGAAACACATTGAATCAAGTAAGTCTATTGAATCTCTTGATGATGCATCTCCTATTTTTAATAATGAGGTAAATAGTGCAAATATCTAGGGAGAAGCACATGAAGTTGAAGCACCTAATGTAGATCAATTGATTTTTCCTATTGAGGAAATTTTTGATACTGAATTTGATGTGTCAAGAGAGGAGGATAGGTGAGAGTTTTGGGATAAGAATAAGAAGTTCTCAACACCTTTAACCCCTAGTGTTGGATCTATCTTTAATGGAAAAAATTTCAAGCCAAGGGGTGAATCTCATAATTTAGAAATGCATATTCCCCTTGAGGAACACCCGGTTGATCAAACCTATTATACTCCTACACCTAGTGAGGCTAGAAATATCTTAGAAAATGAAGAAGACATAGAAAAATACATGTAGGCATTAGAAGAGGAAGACATTAGGCTTAAGGAAGAAGAAGAGAATAGACTAAAGAGGTTGAAGGAGAAGGAAGATAGGATTAGAGCTAAAAAACTTGAGAGAGATGCTCGAAAACAAAAATTAGAGAGAATGTTGCTAGGTGGAAATCCTTCATTGAAAATGTCTCCAAGTTGACTATTGAGAATACCTTTGAAATTCCTAAAGTAATAGTCTAGAAGGGAACCTCTACTGCTAATACATATACCACATCTGTTGTAAATACTACAACCTCAGATCTTGCTATTGCTAAGAAATCATCATTTATAGATCATGGGAAGAAGCCCATTGATCAAAATAATAAGACTACTTTCAATACTTTCAATACCAACACCAATACAAATACACATACTTCATCTATTAAAAACCCCACCAATAATGCTAAAATTGATCCTACTCCATCCACTACACCCCCAAACCCTGAGATCTTGAAATTACTGTTGGAAAATGATAAACTGCAAGAAGATTTGAAGAAACCTAAAATAGAAGCTGCTAATGCAAAAATAGCTAGAAATATTGATTTTCTTAAAATGTCCACACCAACTTGAGAGGATTCAAGCTCTGGACATAATGATAGTGAGTCACAAAATAAGAATTTTGAAGGACACACTACCAGTGGAGGTGGTGGTGGTGATCAAGGTGAAGGAGGTGGAGGAAATAATAGAAACAAGAACTCATATCCTAAAGATGATGAGAACAAAAAGGGAGGTGATGGTAATGATGGAAATGGAAAGGGTAAGGATAGAAATAAATCTAACAACCAAAAGTATGATGAGCCTTGAAATGCTGATATAGATAGAAACACTAGAAGACCATTACAAGTAGAGAGGTACCAACAATTGTATTTTACTAGAATACATGGCTATCCTAACCTATTCCATGAAGATTTTAGGCCTTCTTTAGTTAGATTCTCTAGAAATAATGTTGTAAGTGGTGAAGATCATCTCAAATCCTTCACCAAAGTCATGGATGATTTTGAGGTAGAAGCAAAGGATGTCATCATGAAATTATTCATTTAGTCCCTGACTGCGGATGTCAAGGAGTGGTATAAGAGTTTTCCTACTAAAAGTATTGGCTCTTGGGAAGAATTTAAAATGATTTTTAGAGAGAAATACAATGATAAGATAGATTCATGGTATTTATTGAATCAATTCAATAACATTTCTAAAGATTCCAATGAGTTTGTCAATAATTTAATATAAGGTTCCAAAAAGCTATGAAGAGATTGCCTCCCAATTTACAATTAAATGATAATGTGTGCTTGGAAAATTACTATGAGCTACCACTTACTTGATAAGAATCCTCAAACATTGAGGGAGGCTTACAAGGATTTTGTTCATATTGATAACATTAGTTGAGCAACTGATAGAGTTGGAAGAAGAGATGATCAAACATTCTCTAAAATCTAAAAAGGGAGGATAAAATTTATAGTGTTAAAGAGGCACTCTTGAAGATAAGATTGACAACTTCATGAAAATTGTGAATGATAGGATTGAAAGGAAAGACAAGTTTCATTCAAACAATTATCATAACAATGAAAGACCTCATCAACTGCAAGATCATCCCTATAATACAAACTAGCATAATGGGAAACCTATCCCCAATAATTAGAGAAATACTCAAAATAAGATTCCTCTAGATCCTTTGCAAAATAATTCAGGGAATTTTCCTTATGACACTCCTTGGTGTATGGTTTTCCAAATGCCTCATTCTCCTCATCAGTATGCAATTGCACAGATGGTTGAAGTAGAGGAAGATGCCTAAGGATTATGTTCACTCAAATTATGATGATATTGATATAAATATGATTATGGATGATTCTAAATTTGTTGATAATGAATGTTCATCTGACATTGAGTCTCATGAAATGGATGCAGATGACCAAAGGGAAATTGTTAGTGCATATCACCAGTAAATTATTTTTGATGAGGATATTAGTAGTGATAATGAAGTACATAATTTGGAATAAATTGAAGATGGTGAGTCCCTAAGAAGACCTTCAGTTGAAGATATTGCAAGATATACTATGGCTTTGGCTACCCAAGCCAGAAGCTCATATTTCTTAAGAAACAGAATAGTTGGTGATGAATAAGGAAATCCTACTGGTCTTTTCATCAAGGAGTAGAATGCCAAAATAAAAGAGAAAAATTATAATGGAAAAGAAGAAGCAGTTAAAGCTAAGGAAAGAAGGGGAGATAAGATTTTGGCTAAAAAGGTAGATAAATCAAAGACGAATGCAAAGCTCAAATCCCATGTTGTGAAGGCAAAGGAATAGAAGCAGACTTTTGCAACAATGATAAAAGAGGTCAAGCCTAGAGTTGAAACAACAAAAAAACAATACAAGGGAAGTGGTGCAGAACAAGGTATGATTCCAATTGAATTACCTAGGTAGACTCCTATTGATATGTTTCAATTACTTATCCAAGGAAAATTCTTTGTTCCTCTTCTTGAGATGATGAGAATAGATGAACACAATCAAAAGGTAGTAGCCCTTATCAATGGTGCTAATATAGCCTATAATGATTTACTAGTTCCCACTCCACCCAAAGTGAGTGAAAAGGATAAGAAAGATAAACAAGTTGAGGGATTAATCACTAAAATCCCTCATATCTTTCTAGGAAATTCAGTAATTTCTTGTCTTGGAAAGATAAACCCATTCTTCTTCATGTTGATTATTGAGGGAAATTTTTTGACAAATTGTATAAGTAATTCTAGAGCGTCCAACAATATCATACTAGCCAAAATCATGGAGGCATTTGGACCAAAAGTTAATAGCACTCATGGTAAGTTCTATGCTATGGATTCAAGGGAAGTCCTTGTTACTAGTGTGATCAATGAACTTCCTTATAGATTGGCAACATATCCAAAAAAGGAATTTAAGATGAGTGTGGTCATAGTTGATATCACACCCAATTATGGAATGTTGCTATCTAGGAAATGGAGTGCATCCATGGGAGGCACTATGTAGTGTGACATGTCTTATGCAACTTTCACTATAGTTGGTAAATATGTGCAAGTGGTACAAGAACTGATGGTGCCACATCTGTTGGAACATGCAGATGATACAATTCTTTTTATAGACACTAATATCAGTGTCTTCAAGGTGGAAGAAGTACCAAGAAAAACTGACAAGTGCCCTACACCTATAGATAACGAAGTTGTAAGATTATCTAACAATGATGGACTTTGGAAAATTTACTTTGATGGTGCAAGTTCAAAGGAGGGATTTGGTGCAAGAATATTGTTTGTGTCACCTACTAGCAACACATACAATTTTTTTTTCATTTTTTCTTTTTTCTAGACAAATAATGTGGTGGAATATGAAGCACTATTATTGGGATTAAGGATTTCTAAAAAGCATGGGATAAAAAATTTGGTGGTAATTTGTGATTCTTAGCTTGTGATATCCCAAGTAAGAGCCAAGTATACTTGCAAAAAATAACAAACTGAAACAATACAAGAATGTTGTCTGGGACTCCATTGAGTAGTTTGATGCTTCTGGAATTGATTGAATGGAAAGAGGAAAAAACTGAGTAGTAGACTTACTTGCTAATATTGCATTAAGGCCTGATGATATTGTGATCAGGTGAAAACACGGTCCCAAAAATGAGCAGCAGCATAAAATATGCATGAAACCACCTAAACACCTAACACCTCAAGATTGGGAAAATGATTAGCCTAACAAAACAAAATGGAACATTTTACCTTGTTGAGTTGTCCTTTGGTTGGCCCTTGATTTTTGACATGATATATGCTCTTCTTGATGGCAAAAGATGCAAGTGTGGGATGCAAGATGGATAGAAAATAGATAGGAATTGATGCAAGTGAAAATATTTGGCTAAGTATGGCTCAAATGAAAAAATTGCAAGAGTTTGGTTAGCACAATGATATTCCCTAAAATGAGAGAAAAGAGGGGGTATTTATAAAGAATTTTGAATTCTTTAAAGAAATGGATGGTTGAGATTAAACCAACAAGGCCAAAATGTAGGGCCATGGTGAGTTGAGGACTCACAAGACCTCACATCTTGACATGTGGCAAGTGAAGTGGCTTGAAAAAGACGATGTGGATATGACATGGAGGTACTACATAGTAATTTGGGATTTGGACAAGATCTCCTCATAAAGGAGGTCCTTGTCCACATGTGGGTGAGAGGACATGTGAGGAATTAAAAATTCCTCAAATATCCACATGGGAATGAGAGAAAGAATTTAAAATTCTTTGAAATGCATTGGGGGATTAAATGTGAATTAAAAATTCACATGGGAAAAGGGGTGCCTTCTCCAAAAGGAAAAAGAATTTAATAGGGTTGAGTTAGGACACATTCCATAAATGATATGGAGATTAGGTTGACCTAATTGAGTGATTAAAGTTGTGCAAGTACCTGATTAGACAAATTAATGACATATTAGAGGCAAGTGGGAGAAGGGAAAGAGTTCACATGTGGCTTGATGTGACAAGTCAAAGATCACATGGGGAAGAGAAAAATGAATTTATTATTCCTTGGAAGGATAAAAGGAATTAAAAATTCTTTGGAAGATTTATTAGGCTAGTTAATGAAGGCTTAGAGGAGGGTTAGGTGGCTAAAAGAGATTAGAGGCCAACTTGCAAAAGTTGGAGGATGTGACACATCTTAATCAAGGATTAGGCAAGTGTGTATCCCTAATGATGAGATTAGAAGATGGATTAGGATTAGAAAGGGATGTGACATGTGAGGAATTCATTTGATGAAAAGGAGGATTAAAGAGATAAGGTATTTATTTAAATTAATTAAATACCTTAGGGATTTGGCAGAATTAAGGATATTAATTAAATAATAGCAATATTACTTAATTAATGCAAATAAGGGGAAACTTAGATGAAAGGGGATAAATTTGGATAAATTAAGTGTCCAAATTTAGGTGTCTACAAATATAACCATTTTTAGGTATCTCTAAAATTGAGATACAATCAAGGCCATCCATCCCTAAAAATATACATAATCGATAGATCTTCAGTGATGATGAAGATATTCTTAAGTTTTTGAGATGTGTAGATAAATATGAAGGTCGGGAGATTGACTCTGGAGAGTTTTTGGAAAGTATAGATAGTAAGGATACAAATTTTGGTAATGAGGTCATCCAACTAAAAACAAACAAAATCCCCAAGGGCCTTGTAGTGTTGGAAAGTATTTTTCATAATCAGGATAAGAGAAAAATCAAGACAATTGCCACCCATACAAAGGACCTAGAAGAAGTGAATTTGGGGACTAAAAATTCCCCTAAGAAAGTATATGTAGGAAAGAAGATGAAACAAAAGGTTAAGGAAATGTTGATCACCTTACTGAGAAAATATAGACATGTCTTTTCTTGGTCATATGATGACCTGAAAGCATATAGAGAAGAATTATTTCAACATGAGATTCCTCTTAAAGAAAATTCCAAGCCTTTAATCTACAAAAGGAAAGGCCCATTAATCTGACCTTATCTCCAAAGACACAAGAGGAACTGATGAAGTTAAGGGATACTAGCATCATAAAGCCTAGCAGACATTCCTCATGGGTGTCTAATATGGTGCAAGTTAGAAAAAAGAATGGTGATATAAGGTTGTGTGTAGATTTTAGAAATCTGAAAATATCATCATTGAAAGACAATTATCCACTACCAAATACAGAAGCCATGTTACAGAAGGTAATAGGTTGTGAGATATTATTTATGATGGATGGTTTTTTAGGATATAACCAAGTGAAAGGGAAGGATTCTAACCAGTACAAGACTGCATTCACCACTCCATGGGGCACCTATGTATATGTGAGGATGCCATTTGGCTTAAAAAATGTAGTTGCTACTTTCCAAAGGGCTATGGATGTAGCATTTTCTAATTTTATTGACTTATTCATTGCAATATACCAAGATGGCTTGAAGGCATACTCTAAGAAAGAGGAAGATCATTGCACACACTTGGAGAAGGTATTTATCAAGGCTTTAGAGTATGGATCTCAATGATTTTGAAGAAATGTGCCTTTGGGATCATTATAGGTAAACTATTGGGGAATATTATGTCCAAAGAGGGAGTGAGGATTGACCCTGAAAGGGTAGCATCCATAGATAAGATTCCTCAACCAAAGAATGTCAAAAACATTCAGTCATTCTTTGGTCAGATAAATTTCTTGAGGAGGTTTGTAACAATTTTTTTAGAAATTACAAGACCCATCTCCAAGATGTTGAAGAAGGGAGAAAAGATGGCTTGGAGTGAGGAGCCTAGTCAAACATTCAAGAAAATTAAACAAGCTATTAAGGAAGTTCCAATTTTAAAGTCTCCTGACTTTTCTAAGCCAATGCAAATTTTCTCTTTCACTTCTTTCCATACTATTGTTGTTGTCTTACTACAAAAAAATTATGAGGGCTTTGAACAACCCATTGTATTCTTTAGAAAATCTTTACAGGACACATATCTTAAGTATGATATGATTGAGAAGCAAGCATACGCTCTAGTCAAACTTGTGAAGAATTTCAAATTTTATTTAATGGGAGATACTGCTATAGATTTTGTACCAAGTGTTGTTGTGAAATATATCTTCACTCAACAAGAACCTATAGGTAGAAGGTGTAGATGGATCAACTGGATTCAGGAATTCAATATTGATGTTTGTATCACCAAGTTAGTTATGTGACCAGGCCTAGCTAAACTAATGGTAGAAACTAATCTAGAAGATAATCATATTAATCAAATAGAGACTATTGATGTTGCACCTATTTGTGATATGCAAACATGTGGTTGGTATAGAACGATTGTTCAATATTTACAAACTCTATAGTGTCCTACAGATATGGTTGATAATTATAAGAGAACATTAAGTTTACATGCTATTAAGTATGTGATTACTGAAAATGAATTGTGGTGGAGGAACTTGAATGGTGTATTTCTTAAATGTGTGGATGGAAAACATGCATTAGAACTCTTGCAGGAAATGCACAAAGGAGTGTGTGGTGGTCATTACATGAAAAGAGCCACTGCTCATAAGGTCTTAAGAGTGGGATTTTTGTGGCCTGCTATTTTTTAAGGATGCCCACAAGTTTGTATAAACTTGTGATGCTTTTCATATATTCAAAGGAAAGTTAAAGTCTTCAGGGAATTTACCACTTAGGCCTATTTTTGTCTAGGCTCCTTTCCAACAATGGGGAATTGACTTCATTGGTGAAATGCCAAAAAATTCTAGTGGAGGGCACTCATGGATCCTTGTTGCCACTAATTATTTCATAAAATGGGTAGAATCAATACCTACAAGGAAAGAAACAAGAAAAGTGGTAATGGACTTCCTATTGAACAATATTTTGATCAGGTTTGGAGTCCCAGAGAAGATCATCCCAGATAATGCTATGTGTTTCAGATCAGAGGAATTCAAGGATTTTTGTGATAAAAATGGCATACATATTTCTTATTCTTCACCTTACCATCCTCAAGGAAATGGCTAGGCTGAGTCCAGTAATAAGATCTTAATGAAAATCATCAAAAGGGTGATGGAGAAGAACAAGAAAGCTTGGGACTCAAAGTTAACACTGACACTCTAGGTAGATAGGGTTACTATGAAGAAGGCTACTAGTTATTCACATTTTGGTTTGGTGTATGACTTGGATGCTAGGCTACCACAAAATAACTTGCTAAATATAGATAAGTTTGTGTAGGAATATGATGATGATATTTTTTATGACATGCAACATAGAATTGATAATATGGTGCAATTAGATGAAACTAGAAGAGAATCTCATGCCAAAAATGCAAAAATTGCAGCTGCAAGTTAAGCACTTGCATGACAAGAGAGCTTCTCCCAGAAATTTTGAGGTGGATAGTATGGTACTAGTATGGAATGCAAGGGTTTAGGATAAGGCTAAGAATGGGAAGTTTGAAGCATTATGTTTAGGCCCTTATGTGATATTATGTACACATGGGGAGGATTCTTACTTCCTCCAAAGCTTGACAAATGAACTTTTTGAACTGCTAGTACATGGAAAGCTCTAGAAGCCATACTTCTCTTAAGTATGTTTTTCTCCATGTACATTATAGGTTTTGTAAATTTTGTATATAGGTGTGTTTACTTTGGTCATATCTGGTTTGGTCTTGCTACTTCTTATGAGTAGTTCCTTGGTTTTTGGTTCACTGTGTTTTGGTTGGTCTGCTTCAACTCGAGATTCAAAGATCTCACCATTCATGCGAGAGGCATGCATCCAAAATTGGAGCCACTGATGGAACCCCTAAAAATTTTCATGTTCTATACCAAAATCCTGATAAATTTTGGTGTGAATCCATCCTAGGGGCTTAAGATTTTGTTTATCATCTTTGTTATAGGGTTTTAGGTTACCTGAGATCCTTCCTAAATAACCTTTAGGCTTGCATTCTTGCTAAATCTCTAATTCATCATTGACCTTCTATCACCTATCCCTGGTCATTCTAAAATATTATTCCATTAGAGCCCATGGAGTAACTGGCCTCTCATGTCTAGGTCAAAAATTCTTTTATTTTATAAGGTTGATTTATTGACCTTATTTGGCCTTTACATCCTTTGAAATAATATGTTTTAAGTTCTTCAAGGCATTTTATATGTCATCTTGGATGGTCCCCTTTATTAAAACAAATTTCAAGTACACGCTAAAATACTTCACTTAAGTTATGTCTACCATTTTCATTTATCACTCATTGCAAATAGCTTTAGAAATTGAGTTTCAAAATAGCGATGACTGATGATCGGTATTTTTTTGTTTCATGCATCGTGGATGGGTTTTGAATAATGATTGTTGTATTAGCAATGCATGATACTTCTATTTTGTGTATTATTGTTGGCTTCCTTCATATCACTAATCACTTGTGAATATTGATCCTTACATTAGCGATTCATGATATGTGTGCTTTCATTTATCATTAAATCTCTCTTATCACTAATTTCTCGTAAGTTTTATGATGAGAATTAGCGATGTGTGATGGCCCTTGGTGCTCCTTTTATATTCTCCTACCACTCATCATGGATTTGTTCCAAGATTTGAGTTTCAAAATAGCGATGAGAAATGGAGTCATTTATTCAAACTTTCTTTCATTGATTTGAATTGCTCCTATGAGCGATGCATCTTGTGCCTTTGATTTTCATGCACGTGCATGTTTCTTAATCTTGTTCCATTTCCTTATATCCCATCACTAATGTGATCTAGAATTCAAAGCATAAATTAGCAATATGCGATGGGAGATGAATGTGATTGAGGATAAGCCTTAAATTCAATTGTGGAGATCTCATTGTGTAGATATTTACACTGTTAATAAGAATTGAGGAAGGTGAAAAGTATGAGCAATGAGTGATGGCTAATAAATGAAGGACAACATGGCAGTCTCTTTAGGACATTGTTTAAAGTAGAAAAATAAGTAGCGAGCTGAGAGAAGAATCATTGATGTGGTTTTAAAATGAAATGATCAACAACCCTAGTTTGAATATGAATAGATAAATGTCATCTTGCTCATGCGAGCTTTCCATCAAACATTAATGATGATATGTTCAATTTCCCAACCATAAAGAAGGTGACTAGATTTTTTCTTGCACACTTGGAATTGCTTATGAGTGAAGAAGAAAGATAGAAGATGAGGAAATAGTGTGGAGGACTCCAACAAGAAATTACAACACCATGAATACCAGTTGTACACTTGGGTAAGAAAGTGTTGTATCTCTTCCTATTAAAAATGCTAAATTATGCTATTCTAAAAATTAGTGGGGAATTTAATTAATAATTTTGTTAGGGTGATAAACATTGTGTGAGGTTTGGAAGTGTTTTGTTTGTAAATTGTGTCTTTAGTTTTTAAAGTTTGGTAGGTCTTTTTGATCAAGAAAACTATAAACCCTAGTCTCAGCGCATTACAATTATGAGTGAACTAGAGCCCAATGAGTCTAGTATTAGGCTAGAGAGGAAATTAAATAAAAAGAGAGTTAAAAGGCTTAATACCCAAGATGTTTCATCTGTGGCTAAGCCAAAGCCACCTACAACATCTAGCCCTATGCCAATTACCCCTGAAAACTCCTCAAGGTCCAGAAGTACAAAGAAGAATCAAAAGAAATTAATGGAAAGGGCCTCTATAGAAGTAAAAGAGGGTGGGTTGTGAATTTGCAAGAGACCTATTGGCCAAGTTACTGTAACAAGGAAGTTAATTAACAATTCTAGTAAAATTAGAGAGTTGGCACAACCTCAAAGTGGATGGAAATTGTTCTTATATACTTTTAAAAATAGGCCATGTGTTAGTAAACTAGAATGTTATCTATGGGGACTTAACCTTTGAAAGTTGGTGGTACATAATGTATTTGTGCAGATGAATGTAATGATGGAGTTAGCCAAGCATTATTATCCCATAGACAAAAGAATCAAGAGTGAAAATGGAAATGTCATCCCTGAAGTGAAAAAGGGATATAATTGTGGAGATATTTGGGTTGAATCCCAACTACACTGTGAACAGTAAGAGTTCAGATCTATATGGGGAGAGTATGAACACAATAGACTTGCATACACAAGTAGGCTACTTGTTTGGCATAGAAAGAGCAAGGAGAGATTTCTCTCTAAAGATATTGAACCCTTTGAATGTGAAGAAATTGTGGATTATTTTAAGAACACATATTACTACCTAAATCAAGTTCTAGCTCAAAATTATGAGGTAAGAACAACCCTTGACCTATTGGTGATCGTTGCAGATATGCAGGCTCATAACTAGAACACTAGTTTTGATTATGCTACTTTTGTTGCAGAACAGATGCATAAGGGTTTTATCAATCTAAGGAAAGAGGTTCTCCCTCTATATTTCCCACATTATTCTCTGTTAATGCATATTCTTTGATTTGAGGGTGACTAGAGATGGAAAAGAAAGTTAAAATTCAGATTGAGGGATTATCAAAATAATGTTTTGTCTTTCCAAATGTGGACATATATTTGGGACTAGGATTGTCCCAATTCTGATTATTTGACATTTGTAAATGTCACCAGATTTGGTGTTCTAGAAAGTTTGGGTGTGGCACCTATTTGGAGACCCTCAAGACTATTCAGAAATATCATGCACCTAAAGGATGTGACAAGGTCAACTACAAAGCATAATTGGCCACATTGGTTTATGCACTCAGAGTATACTCTAATCAAGGCTTATAGATCTAAGGTATCACCACATTACTTTGCCATCTATGTATCTAAATGATTGGAATCCATAGATTTAATGTGTCAGATTGATTTTATGGATTCTGAAATGTTCAAAAAGCTTAGGAAGGGTACTATGGTGAGACCCCCGTGTTATTTTGATTACTTTGTAGTTACTACCCAAGAGGGGTATGAAAAAATTTGAATCATGGTGATAACCTTAGGCTACATATTCATGAGGTTAGGTTGCTTTACCTAGAAGGATTTGTAACCAAAAAGAGGAGGGAGAAAAACTTAGCAAGGATCAGTCATCAGTTATATTGTACACAAATAATGTATTGAGAAACTTGACAAGTAATGAGGCTGTTATATCTAGAAAGAGGGAATGGAAATTGAAGAGAGCATAATGAAAAGGAATGCCTTCTAAGAGAGCCCTTATGATGAAATTGAAGATCCTTTTGAAAGACCTTTCGTAAAGCTAAGGGATTACCAGAATGGTGATTTCAAGGTAAAGGTGAAGGGGGCTACTAAGACAGAACAAGCTCTCTTAGAAAAACAACCTCAGGTTATATATATTCTAGATCAACCTCGGGAGGTTTAAGAAGAAGATGCCAAGTAGTTGAGGTAGAAATAATGGTTGAGCATGTGCTTGATGATGAGGAGGTGGGGAAGAAGTTCCCTCCCCCTAATATTGAAGATATTCTTGATTCAGAGACTCCCCAAGGTAGGATTATCCAATGGAAATATGACAAAAGGATTGATGATGATCCTAGGATCAAGGATTGTAATGAACTCCTTGTAGATGATGAATTTTTACAATCTAAAGAATTCAAGGAATTTATGGTTTAGCAAAATAGCAAGGAAATAAAGGAGGGGCTTGAACAAGCAAGGGCTAATGCTGATCCTTCTCAACAAGAAGAGGCTAAGAAGGAAGAGGAAGAAAAGATTAGGGCTAAGATTGCAGCTATCACTCCTACTAATGCTAGGAAAATTGTCTCAAATAGTGGAATGATGTTACTACGAGGGTGCACTATCACCTTAGGCTTCTATATATCTGAGGAGCAGATTGAAAATAAGGTGTTTGGATCTAGATATAGTCCAAAGTTGCATACTCTTGTAATATGGTCCATAGCACCCAATACTAGAAAGCATGAGGTCGCTAGGCCTATTATAGAGGTCAAGGGTTCCTTGGTGGTGAAGAGGGCCACAAATATAACAATTGTCTAAGCAGCTTAGTTAACTGCTCATGCTACAATGTTTAGTGTATATACACAACACAAATTTCTCAGAAGAAGTATGATTCTTTAGTGAAGGAGTATAATAATGCCTTGGATGAGATAAACAAGATGAGAGACATTGTTCAGGCTACCCCGTCTATGAGGAAAATCTCTTTGACATCCTCTTCTTCTTAAGACTTATCTACACAAGATAATAAGACATTAGCCTAGATGATTGATGAATTAAAAAATAAGTTGAAGAAGGAAAAGGACAATACAAGAAGGCCAAACTAGAAATATTTAAGGTGGAAAATGACATTTTTGAAGATGTGTTGAAACATAGAGTGACCAAATTGTTCAATAAAGTTGATGATTTGTGGGCAGCTTACAAGAGCATCCATGAAGCTAACATTAAGTATCTGTAGGTCCACATGGTTTTTCAAAAGGAGTTGAACAAATGGAGTACTAGAACAAGAACATTGAAAGAGATGATGTCCAAAATGAAAGAATACCTTGAGGCCCCTACTCATATTCCTAAGATATTGCAAGGCATTGATTTGATTAACATAATAACAACCTTCCATGGGAAGTTATGAATGTAGCTTTATAATAAATTAAAGATGTTTAGGGACATCGAAGAGCATGGTATACCTAAAATATTTGATGGAAATGGTGAGTTGATGGAGTTTGCAAAATGGAAGCATGAATTGGGAGAATGGTTGCCTTAGGCTAAGGAAACATTGACTAAAATTGATTACTCCATGTTGAATCCTCTTATTGACAACATGACAAGAGTTGAAATGAGGATGGATGTATTTTTCAATGAATCTAGAGCATTAATTGATGCTAGATACACTTAGCATAGTGTAAAAGTCTAGAAGCTATTGGATGAAAAATGACCAATTGAGGATGAGTACATCACTTGGTTGGAAAAATATGTTAAGTAAGCTTGTATGGGAATGGTGAATAACGGATAGGAGAGAAACAATGCATAGCCTAAATATAGTGCAGATTAGGCTTTTGTTAAAGTATTGCAAAAGATATTGTTCTCTCCTCAAACATGAAAAAGGTGGCACAAATGCTGATGTGGATATATCAGTTTTTTATATTTTACTAATTTTTCCTATTTTTAAATTTTGATGATTAGATGTGCATGAGGTAAACATGTTTTGATCACATGGAATATATTTTGGAGCTGTTGTAACAAACAAATGATGCCTTTTAAAGGTGGTACTGAATCTCTAGTAATGAATGAGGATTAATTTTGTCTCATGTATGTTCCCACCACCTAAGAGCTCAAATGTAACTGAAAAGGGAATATATGTTATAGTGGTCCAATAAAATAGTGACATGTGTGCTTTCTGGCCCAAAGCTTGTTTTGCTCCTTCATTTCTATACGAAGGAATTCAAGGCCAGAAAACATGGGTTCATTGAATTGTAATTGACATAGTGAATTGTTAGGAATACACAACATATTTTAAGTTTTGTCTTAGGTTATGAGTTTGCAGTAGAATATGTAATTTTGATAATAAGGTAGCAAACTATAATACAAAATGGTGATAATTTCATGGCAATTTTCTCTTATCTATACTTATTCTATGAGTTATGAAGAAATATAATCAAGGATTGTTTTATTCATCTCCATTACTTACCAGTGGATATGTGATTTCGTTTTTGCTTACTACCTCAAAGAATAAGTGTATATGCTTGAATGAAGTTGTTAACTCATATGAATTAATTGTTAGGAAATCTATAAGAAGTGGTGTTCAGGAATCTAATGAGGAAGTGCTATAATGTTGTGTTTCTGAAGCTTATGTTTTTCTATGTGTAAAATTGCTATCAGGTTGCATAGGTTAAGATTGAATCTGTGTTTAGGATAAGGCACTAGTTTAGGGGAGGTATTCATAATTCAATATCTGGGTCAATTGATCAGAAAATAACTCTTTATTTACAAAACTTTGAAATGAGTTATCATTTTAGTTATGTTATGTTGAGTTTCATTATTCTCATTCTCCAAGTGTAGTATATTAGTAAGATACTTTGCAACCTTTTTGATACACTACATTGTTGAGTGATTATATGAGAATTATATGTTTTTTACAATGTATTTAAATGTTAATCACATAAATTCTTTAGTATACATTATGGGATCACCCTCCTGCATTTCACAAAGCCCAAAGTGTAGGAGTGAAGGTTTTGTAGCTTTCACTTGTTCGTTGGCCAATCCCTTTAGTTTGCTAATTATTGGAAATGGAAAATTCCATAGGTAATTCTAAAGATCAGCTTGGCTCTTAAAAGACAACCAACAAAAGGCTGCATACCCTACTTGTTTTTACTTGATGTTCCATAGGTGAATATAGGGGAATGATACATTTCTCTTGTATCCCTATTCAATCCTTAAAAATCAACTTCATAGTTGATTTTCTACTACCTCATTCCTTAATTCAATTATGACTTCAAAATGTATAGCTCACACATTCATGCTTTAAAATTTTCTAAGAGGTGCATTTCAAAAATAAGCATACTTCTTCAACCCAATACAAATATTACAAATTGTACCTTAGAAGCATGTAAATTAACTACCACCCTTCAATTCACTAGTGTTCAATTCACTTACTAGGGAACCCAAAAAAATTATAGATCATTCAACACATATTTCATACAAATTTACACTTTATGAAAAATAATTTAACAAGGGAAATGCTTGAATATAATTTCAATCACCTTAAAATATGCTTCTGATTGGAACATTTTTGTAGCTTTGAAGCTATCATCATAATTCCTTCCGATTCTATGCATAGAGTCACCACCTCTTCTTTTATAGAGGAATGAACTTCAACAACATGAAGCATTCATCAAAGGTTAAATTCACTGTGAAGATTCCTCACTATCAGGGTTACACATGAATCCTCTATATTTGATGAGTTGTTTAACACTTTCTCACTAGCCTTTCCTCAAGATACTTCACTATGTGAACTCAAGTCTTCCTTATCCTTTCCCAGCAAACCTCCATTCCATCATAATAGATTTCTTCAAATACTGCATACTGGTGCAGAGATCTTAGAGTCGCTAGCCACACTTAGTGAGAATCTTATGCAAATAGTAATGGAAGTGTGGTAGATCTTGAATCAGAATTTGCAAGGGATAAAAGAAACATAAAGAATTCATAAAACATTTTTGAAGATTAAAACACTGACACCAAGGCTTGACTTGGAAAATAAATTTTCTAGAAAAATATAAAACCATTCTTACCCAAATTCTAAATGTATTCCCAAAAAATTTTGAGTCTCTGGTTCCCCATTATTTTAGAACCTACATGACTCTTTTAAGGCCAGATGATCTTCTATCAAGGTTTTCTCAAGTTAGTCCCCAACATAGTCACCATTTCTATTGGTTATTTTTAGAACCAAACTTAACATTTCCACTTACCTATGAATCTTCTAGAATTCAATAATTAGCAAGGGTAACAATTGGCCAACACACAAGTAAAGATTCTAAGGCCCTTACTTCTTCACTTCGAGCTCTGTAAGACCTAGGATGCTAATCCTTATTATCTTCATATGATATTCATTTAATCAAGAACATTTCTACACACAAAATGAATTCCTATAAAGTGCAAATAGATATCCTTCATTAAAGAAATGGCTAACCTTTAAACAAATTACTATCTAGGTATGTGTAGGATCATGATGGGCCAAAAAGTGGCGATATGATGGATATGTGTAGGGTATGTGGTTGGAAGATTTTTCTTACCCAAAATTCATGAAATGAAAAGAGTTTTTAAAGGAGATTCTTAGATTTCCACAAATATAAATTATTATTTAATTTGGATTTAATAAATAATTATTATTCATTTTCTATTTGAATTACAACTAAAGTCCTGATTGATAGTATGATTGAAAAACATCTATAGCTTTCAAATGGTATCAAATTTTTTGAATTTGAATCATGTGTCACATTATATGCTTTGCATACTATAGGATTAAAAAAAATGAATTTCATGAAGTTTTGGCCAAGTTAAGGTGGTTAGATATACACGTTTTTATATTCTTTAAATGTTGTAATTAAAAATTCATAACTAATTATTTACTTGGAAAAAAATACAAAAAAAATATGCATCACATTGGGACATGAGTCCTCTACTTATATCTAAAATCTAATAAAAAAAATATTATCATTTTATTATGGTTAGGGTGGTCAAACAAACACCTACTTATTTTTTCCTTGAAATTTAAGTACTATTGCATTGAAATTTCAAATTTTCACCAAATAGATTTTGTTTTTAAATAAACCTAGTAGTTTAGAAACTACATTCAATTTGCTACAGATTCTATTCTTCAATATTTTTGAAATAATATAGATAACTTATTCAAATTTTTACATCAAGTTGGCTAACTCTAATTTTTATGAATTTTTCGCCACTTAAGGACTAATTTTTTTCATGATGATCCTACACAAACCCATCTATTGCAAGGAATAATATGGTACTTTAGATTGGTATATTGTAATTGAAGGTATTTTAGATGATTTTCATTCTCATTTCAAGCCCTTGGTCAGGTGCATGATTAACTCATTTATCTCTAGGATAACCACATCAAAGAGACTATTGCCTTGTCCTCGGGTACCAAAGTCATATTCATAATAACCAGTAATAACTTAGCAATTCAAATCAGTAATTAATGGACTATTGATATACTGCATTATGGTATTCAACTCATTGTTCCTAAAACACAACTACTTATTAATCCTATGCTTTTTCCTTACAAATCTATGATCTCATTAGATAGCATTAAATCAATTCTTTGAATTGAAGCAAAGATAAAATCACTCATTCAAATGAAAAAATGGAAGACAAATGAAAATATCATTAACCATTTCACTTATAATCTAGAAGAAAATTACATAGGAGAGAAGGTGTTTTGGAACTAGCATTTTCATTTATTAAATATTACTACAATAAAACTATTTGAGATAATTACCAAACAACTCGTACCCTAGACTCCTTACTAATCCTATTCATATATGCATGAATTTACAATTTTCTTTTTCATGAGCTTAGTCTTCCCACTTAGACCACGTTGAGACCCAAAAATAGAACTCTCAGTAACTAGCCTTGATATCACATTTATAAAAGAATGGGAGCCAAAAGCTTTAGAGCGAATTACCATTTCAATTACATTTCATTTGGAACACATTTCATTTTAGGTTTAAAGACCTCCCAGAAGGTTACACTTAATCATTTCAAAACAAGGGAAAGAAAAAGACAAAACTCCATGCACAGTCGGTTGAAGTAGACCAACCAACCTTCCAAAAGGCATAGCTCATTTCTGCAGCAGTACCAAAATCACATGTCCACATCAACCAAAGAAGATTCTCCATCAGTAATAGAGGAAAAAACTTATATATTAACTGGAAAAGGCATATTTTCCATCAAAGAAACGAATTACAACACCTCTCCTTCACACTAGCCAAAAATATTTCCATATCAGCACTAAGGACAAAAAATTATATTCATGTTAAAGAGGACAATCCTGCTATAGTGGCAATGGTGTCATCAAAAAGAAAGACAAGGTCTTGAAAGAGGCTACTCTAATTCATCAACATCAAAGTATGCTCACCTGCTCCATGTTCATGTTGAAACTGGAGGAGCAACTACTCCTCCCTCATTAGAATCCTTATGTGGCATTAGAGAAAGTAGATAATGGCCATACTCTAGGTCAATATCTCCTCCATCACCCAAAGGGTTGTCTAAAACCTCAATGGGAGAGTTGTACCTCTGTAGATAAGCTTTATGGTACTTATTATTCTTCTTTGCTTTCTTCTTATACTCCATTGATTCCTTCCTTTTAAACATGACCAACTATTCTGAAACAACCTAGCTCCTCAAATTATAAGTGCTCTTAACACCATCCTTCTTATTTTTACCACATGCATTCCTCCTGGCCTTTGGTGTTGTAGAAGTTTTAGGTACTTTTGGCTCAGCTATAGATATGTCCCTTGAAATGAACAATCACACTAAGCCTCCTAGACCTCCTAATTGGTTGGATAGACACGACTGACTTACCCATTCTTACATGAAGCAAGGTAGGAAATAGCAAAGGTTAATTATATGAAGACTCACCAGGCTAAGCTCCTGAAATGATTTTGTAGAAAAGAAAACCCTCACATATGGAAAATTTCTACCAACCCCATTGATAATTATAGACAATCAAAACTCACTATCCCAAAGATGTGAAACTCTCAAACCAACTAATGCATGACTCAAAAAGAGCTCATATGGAAATAAACTTACAAAGGATAGACACTTCAATTTCTCTACAATTAAAAACCAAGAGTTGTACGCTTTCCCTCTAGATCACACTTCTCAATTCTCAATAGCTACAACTGGTGAGATAAATGAATAGGAAATCCACATTAAGTAGAAAGTTAGGAGCATGTAGTCATTAATGATTAAGGAGAGCTTCATGTGAGTAAGCTGACAAATTAGCCGATCAGCTTTAAATCTGGGTCATTGATCTTTCTGGATTTAAAACACCATCAATGGCAATCCTCAAGCATCATTTCTAGATTTTACAACTTGCACCTTAAAAATGGTGATACCACCTCAGACATTTAGCATGTTTACCCTTAACCTCATTAGTCATCTTAAATCTGACAATAATCATGCATTTCCATCTTGGTCCATGCTTTTTCATTTTCATTGACGAACTACAAAGAGTCAAAATTGGAGAAAATATTCATTAAAACATCCCATCTCCTATCACGAATATGTCCCACTTTTCCAAGGTTTAATTAGCAAAGAGAGCATTGGAGCAATGAAATTTTGATGTCATTGGATCACTATCCTCCTTTAGAAACCTTCATCTTGCATCATGCATTGATGATTTATGTTTCAAATTCTAGACCACATCAATTTCGTATGAGAAGTAGCAATGGAAGAAGATCAGGCCACATGCATCTTCATTCGAAATCAATAGCACAAATATATCGCTCATTCACCCCTTCAAAATAGCGACGACTTACTAAGTTATTAGGGTCTTCATCTCTCATCGTGAATTTGAAGAAGACAAGTGCACAACTATCAATGATGAGCGACGGAAGGAAATACATAAAGTCCCAAGGTCATTGCACATCGCTAATTCAAAACTCAAAGTTCAAGAGCAATTAGCAATAGCCAAAACCTTAAGCGATACAAAGAGAAAATCAAGCATCACGTATGGCTGATATGAATCAAAAGCTCTCAAACCCATCCATGATGAGTGATGGACAAAGGTGGTAGATGAGACAAGTGAA
Organism: Sequoia sempervirens; assembly: GCA_007258455.2. NCBI lineage: Eukaryota > Viridiplantae > Streptophyta > Pinopsida > Cupressales > Cupressaceae > Sequoia > Sequoia sempervirens. The sequence goes on along the minus strand of VDFB02381277.1, from coordinate 40,129 downwards.
ATAATTCTTATGTGCTCAAGAGTTACATTAAGAAAGGGGACTGCCTAGGATAGCATATAAAAAAGCCTCAAAGGACTTAAACATTTATTTTAAAAGATTCAAAGGCCAAATAAGGTCAATCGCTCAACCTTATAAAATATTTCTCACCTAGGCACAAAGTGTCGGTAACTCCATGAGTTCCAATGAGATAAGATGTTTTAACATGACTAGGGATGGGCAAAGAAGGTCAATGATGAATCATAACATTTTCAAGGTTTAAGACTTGAGGGTTTCAATAGAGAGATCCTAACAAAATAATCCCAAGGCAATAACAGTGGGAAAAAACCTAAGTTCATATACTTTGAAACTGATCGAATTTCATGGAGTTTAGAAATGGAACCAAATTTTTTTAGGGATCCCATTAGGAATAAGATGGGTAGTTGTGGTTAGCATGATAGTTTCTCGAACCATAGCAAATAATGCATAAACAAATGTATGGCCTAACCAAATAAAATAGTAAGATAATTTCACCTTCATATATAATCTAAATAGTCTTTTTTTTCTTCTTACAATAAACTAATTTAACTCTCATTTAGATAATATAATTTTATACTTTTTAAATTACAATTTTCCCATTGAATAACAAAAAGATCTAGTGAATAAATATATTAATATATATTTGTATTAATTTTAATTTTAATTATTAAGGGTAAATAGAGGGTTTTGAATGGGCCTAACCTTCTATAAAGACCATAATAAATATAACAATACCAAGCACCAAACAAAGGACTATCAAGAATGGAACAACACTAAGGTTGTAGACTACCTATAACACCCACATGACATTAACGAAATAACCACATCAAAGGATACATGAGTTCAAAATATGAAAACATAAGAAGTTAACAACACCACAAGACCAAAGAGGTCCAAGAATACATAGTCCCTAAATTAGATTTGGCACCCCCATTTCCCTATGTTGGAAATAAAGTAACAAATTGTGGGGGTTTGCAATAATTTTTGGAGGACCTTTTTTCCCTCCTATGTACTATGGTCTAAGAAATATTGTTGTTCAAAACAACATTGATAACCATAGGGGAAAATTGTCCCTAGTATCAATGGAATAAGATGCTACATGAGGAGAATCTATCATTGACATCTCAATAGGAGACACCAAAGATAAATGAGTATTATAGATAGAGCCATTGCCACATCTAGCAATATTCTTAGAACAAGAAAGATAAAAGAAACCATGTCTAAAACTTAAGATCATTTGACATAAATTCTAGTAGGAGATCCCACCTTAGGACTAGATCTTATCCTTCCACACACAATGCTTGCCCCCATAAGAAAAATAAAACATAATATTTAGGAGAGAGGGAAAATATGACTACAAATACAAGGGGAGAAAATGATAATTATGTGGGAGGTCTATTATTTTAGTCTATTTATATAATGTGTTACTTGCTTTGGAGATGTTAATTAACTTTTATCCCATTATAAATTTTTGCTGTCCCAAAATTATCAATTTATAATGAAAGTTAAAATTTATATTTCAATATATCATTAAATGATTTTAGATTTGATGTTTATATTTATTTATCATTTTTTCTCTATAAAGGCTTCTTAATAAAATTTAAAATAAATTAAATAATAGCTAGAACTCAATATTTTAATATATTTATATTATTTCTATAAATTTGTAAGTTTTCTACATTCCTTTTCTAAGCATTTTCCTCTAGGTAAATACTATTATAATTATAATTAATTTTCTAGTTATTAATATGTGTACCCATTGAGGATTGTTTTGACACACTCATTGATATACAAGTAGAACACTAATTCACCACCACTCTTGTAAGAAAACCAACCTCAAGAGATTGAAAACCCCATGGTCCCTTCATGTCGAATCTTGACAATGTTGGATAATCTAGTGGCTTATGTTACAATTGTACTTGTACGTATAAGGGTTTGCTATTAACCAATTAATCATGTAGCTATTGACATTAGGAGGTTATAAAATAATATACATAATGCATAAACAAGATTATCCAATCACCTAATGCGCAAAAATGAACACATTCAATATTATAAAAAATAGGTCAACTTGCAAACATGAGAAAAGTTATTTATAACATGTTAAAAATAAGATCCTATTGAATAAAAAATTATAAACTACTTACTACAAATAAAATAATTATGAAATGATGTAAAGATTATTAAAATAACAAATCTTAAACAACTTAATGCAAAGAAAATGATGAAAAGATGTCTAGAATAACATATCCTAAAGAACTTAATGTAAATGAAATGATTATGCAATGGTGAAAAAATGGATAGATGATAGGGGAAAACCTAGTGCACCAACCAAAATTGTATCAACTTGACAAGGAAGGCAATGGGGGGACATACTTGCACATTCAAAATCCAATGATTAGGAATGAGATAATAGGAATGGAGATTAAATATGAGGGAATGTGAATGATATATGATAGTATGGGGGATTGAGCGATTTGATGTTATGCATTATGCAACCATGTAGTGAGTACTTAATTTTATATAGCATTGGATACTATGCACCAGGGTATGAGGAACCAAGGTAACTTCGTATCACATGCATAATATTAACACAACAAACAAGAAAGGTTAGTCCAACATCTCATGAAGTCCAAAATACAAAAATGGTGGGCTTGATGTTGGAAAACCACAAACACATGAGGATTCCCAAGAGCAACACAAGATCATGATGGATCTTGGTGGGTACAACATAGGACAACTAAGAAAATACAATCACAAAAATCCAAGGTATGCCCCTATTTCTACCAATCAAAGCACACCAATGTGTTATGATGGATCATGGTGACCCTCAGTAGGTACAGTAGGAAGCTCAAAAGGTAAAAAAAATCCAAAAGCACCAATCATATATGGTCACATGTTATTATATGACAATCATATATCTAACTATGACATGCACTAAGGAAAACATATATATTTAAATGTTCAAAGTTGGAAAACATGCACATAAGGAAAAATCATATTAAATATTGAGCTTTAGTCATCACAGAAAGTAAGATTGCAAGAAATAAATATATAACATATTATTATTTATAATTCAACCATTCTAAAGGGAATATAAATTCAAATTTAAATGTTTAAAGATGTCCAAATCATGCACATAAGGAAAAATTATATATATATATATATATATATATATATATAAGTGTAGAATAATTCTCTACACATACAAAATTGGCATTTATACCAACTCAAAATATTTTTTACAAAAGTTGCATATGCCATCTCAAGATCTATATGCAATATGCATGTTGAATAACTACACATCAAATCCTAATAGTTCAATTGATCACATGTCTTTGCGTGATTCCTAAACTTGTGGTGGATCATCAAAATTTAGCCTCCTCATGCCACTTGATGGATGCAAAGTTGACTACACAATAAAAAGTAAAACCAAAAATTTAATTAATTAATTCAATAGTAAATAAATTAGGCCACCAAATAAAAACTTATCTACTATAATTTAGAAATTTCAAATTACCATATTGTTACCATCTCTACTTTGCAATGCCACTTGATGGATGCAAAGTTGACTACACAATAAAAAGTAAAACCAAAAATTTAATTAATTAATTCAATAGTAAATAAATTAGGCCACCAAATAAAAACTTGTCTACTATAATTTAGAATTTTCAAATTACCATATTGTTATCATCTCTACTTTGCATTACCTCTGTTGTTGTTGTTGCTTGGTTGAGATCAATAGAAAATGGTAACATATGTTGTTGGGTGTTTTATTGATTAATTAAAATTTTATATCACCAAGTTATCTGAGTAAAATCACTACATGTTATAAAATTTGTCTTGATATTAGACCCATTTTTTTACTTTGGCAGGCTACTACCAATACACATAGTAGAAATCCTAGCATTGTCTAGTTGCCATCATAGTAGCAATACTAGAATTTTTCGGTTGCTATCCATGTTCCCTGGTTTCTAGGATCCAATTTAGTCAAGACTATTGATTTACATCATTTTCTCCTTGAATAAGAATCACTAGTTAGCTTAATCTCTTGGATTAGTAACATTGATACTTTGATTTTTTTCTCAGCATTCAATGTTTACTTAAAGTCACAAACATGAAAATTCATAAAAATAAACAAATAAAACATGAGATTTGAGTTTTCATTAAAGGATAAATAGATTTACAAGATCTCAAAACTTAAGATAACTTAAAAAATAAACTGTAAGAAAAACAGTGCACAACAAAACCTTAGACAAATGGGCATTCACTATCTCTCAATATCAGCCAGGTCATCTTACACTATATGTAAGAGATTGGTGGGGCATACATAGCATGAAGGAGGACCAGGACAACCAGGATAAATCCATTCATGTACAAGGGAGATAAACACTTTGAAAAGAAAAATACTAGTTGAGCAGGCACCTCACAAACACAAACATAATCTTCAAGTCTCCTCTATGGCTCAGTCTACACAAGATTTTTGAACCCCTAACCACCGCCGACCTGTATTTTTATGCTATGGTCAAAGCATGAGATAAAAATTTCTGTGCAAAGGCAAAATTCCTTACAAAACTATTGTTAAAGCCATTGGAACAAAATTATTTTTAGTATGTTGGAATTAATTTCTACTAGCAGCAATAACCAACCTCATTAAATGCAGGGTCTAGAGTATTCGATGCAAGAAGAGTCTAGAAAGATGACTATCGGTGACAGAAGAGTCACGTGGAAAACAACTTCCAGAAACTTCTGTATTCTTCTAAGCCCTCTATAAAAAGAGGCAGATGTAATCGGTTAAGTAGGCAATAGATATTGTGTGCAACATCACACTTGTGAAAATATCTTGTCTCCTCTGCCCCACCTACAAGTGGTATCAGAGCCAAGTTAGATCCAGAAGATCATGGCAGAGTTAATGCTGCAGAATAGATTATGTGATCTGTAGGTCATGATGAATAGAGGTGGCATGAAGGTACCAGAGTTGTTTTTTTTGTTCGTAGTCTTTCTTGAAAGAGTCAAAGTGTCAATTCTTTACAAAGATTGTTGTGAGAGCTGCTGGTATCGCAGTCTTTGTAGGATTGTTGTTTGAGATCGTTGGCTTTTGCAAGAGATTGTAGAAGAATTGGAAGTTAATTAAGATCAGGATAGCTGTTGCTATCTGAAGAAAGCAGTTTGGGTCGTAGCCAAACAATGTCCAAAGATGTAGAGTTGTAGCTCAGCCGATTAGAGGAGCAGCTGATAGAAGAAATTCGCTGGAGGATCACTGTTGTTTCTGACACCATTAAAAGGATTCGCAGTCAAAGAAGAGGCCGCAGTCATTGGAGGTTGTAGAAATAGAAGGCTGTTGTATGCATAAACTTGCAGATAATTCTAAGAGCCGCTATATATTATCCTGGCTGCCAAGTGAAGGTTTGTAGTAGTGTGAAGAAAGATCACCGAATGTCAAATGTGTAGCGGCAGAGAACGAAAGTCTAAGGAGATCAGTTATGGTTTGTAACCTGATTTGCATCCACCGCCAGTTAGATTGAAGGCTATGTAGACTATGGCAAATTGAGAAGACAAGGAGATCGTTTGGGAAATCCTGTTACCATTTGTGACAGACGTCAAGAATCTATTAGGATCCTCGAGCACCCGCAGAGTGACTCAATGGGAGGTGTTGATAAAACAAGTGAATCACACCTAAACCTACGATGGACTGGTAACCAAGAGGGCCAAAGCTCGTGGTTAGAGCATCCCAACTGCAACATGGGATTTCCTAGATTCGATCGCTAGATCTACAAGATTTTAGGTGCCACAGCCCCTATCATTGGAATTGCAGACCAGCTAAAGGGAATTATAGCCACAGCCGTTGAGAAGAAAGAAGTGAAGAAGAAATTACAAAGACAAAATTTAGCCATCATTGTAATAGTGATTAAGTGAATGTAAATGGGTACCTAACAAGGCTTTAGGCTGGGACCCATCTGTACTAGGTCATGGCATGATTATTCAGAGTAATTGGTTTGTGGTAGAAATTAAGGGGGAGAAATGTTGGAATTAATTTCTACCAGCAGCAATAACCAACCTCATTAAATGCAGGGTCTAGAGTATTCAATGCAAGAAGAGTCTAGAAAGATGACTGTCGGTGATAGAAGAGTAACGTGGAAAACAACTTCCAGAAACTTCTGTATTCTTCTAAGCCCTCTATAAAAAGAGGCAGATGTAATCGGCTAAGTAGGCAATAGATATTGTGTGCAACAGCACACTTGTGAAAATATCTTGTCTCCTCTGCCCCACCTAAATAGTACTCTATTTGTTATTTTCACTCATCATCTAAATTTGAAAAAGGTCCTATTGCATGTGGGGTTACATTTTTTTTTTATTGAATTAATGTAAAAGAAGGAATACAATGTAAAAAATAGTCAAAGAACTTTCAAGAATGTAATCAGAAACAACTCTAAAACAACAATGCAATACATCAACGAGCTGAATCTACATGTCAGAAACAAAAAAATAAGTTAATTCAATAAAAGAACCCAACTATCTAATCAATAACAAATAACTGAACTTTAACATGATTGCAACAAATATACAGTTAGTTTAAAGATCACAAGAAGGACCACTAAACAAGCAAAATAATGTACATCTGGAGATTACAATATGAATTTTAACAACCTTTGAAATTCCCTAGAACAAAACATATCTTTTTGTGGTTCCGGAGGATATGAAGTTTAATACTATCCAAATTGTTAGAATAAATTAATTATTAAGAAGCATGTTTTCCATACACCAGCTGACACAGCCGACTTCAGCCATCCACACCGCTGCTGCAACTACACACCATAAATATTACAACAAACACTTTTCTACAGTTTGTATTGAATTAATTGCATTTAAGCTATAAACCAAATGTTTGATCATGTGTTTAAGCAGCACTCCAAATCTTGCTTTGTTATGTGTCTTTCATTATGTGTTTTGTTGTGTGTTTCTCTGTTCTATTTTTCATGGTATCAGGGCCATGCTTAGTGATTGTGCAAGCTGTGAAGATTGTTACATATTGTAGGAGCCATCTGAAAAATATCTAAGTTGTGTGGGTTGTGTTTATGTAGAATTGAAATGCACTTAAATGAAGTTTTATTAATTGGTTTTTGTGGGACTTTGATTTGAGAATTTGCAGAGCCAAAACTTCATGATATCATAGGTCCTGATGAAAGCAAAGTGGATATTTTAGGTTAACAAGGCTGGTACGTTGTCTGTAGATGCTGTTGGAGTTTCCCGTTGGCTGATTTGGTAAAGTTTGAGTTGTAGTTTGGCTTTTTTGTGAAGGTTACTATCGTGGAGGAAAAAATTCACATACAGGGATAGTGATGGAGTTAAAGATGGCACTGGTGTTTTTTGCGGACCGATTTGGTGAAGCCTAAGCTATCTTTTCCTATTTGTCGTAAAGTTGAGTTTGGAGAGTTTTTGTAGTTGAAATAGTGTGAAAACGCCTTGTTGATGGTGAAATCTATGCTTTGAGAGATCGAGGGGATTTGCATACAACCAACTTGCAAGAGTTGTGTCCAAGGAAATTGAAGAAATCACTGGGGAAGAAATCCGTGAGCTGACCAGTTGAGTTCTAATAAGCATACATGAATGGAAATGTTAGTGATGTAATCCTATTTGTAAAAATGGTTTGTGTGAATGACAGGATATTTTTGTTTTGCCAGCATACCCATAATTTTTGTTCAAGAGACCAATCCTTCTATGGATTTTGCACCTCAGCTGCTTAAAAACCCAGTCAATTCATTTTGCCCCAACATGAGCAATGTAGTTTATCTCGAGGATCCAACATCAAGAAATTGTTATCTTGTGATCTTTGACAATATGTCTTGAAGTTAAGAGTTTTATGAAACTCTCCTTTATATTTGTGTCACAAATTTGTAAAAGTATTTGTTTGTTTGGTTCATAAGAAGGTCAAAATCAAGGCATGATAATAAAAAATCTATTGTTTTTGTCGGTATGGGATTTACTCTTTTATGGCTTTGTGTTTGTGTGTCTTGAGAGTTTATTTTATTCTTGCAATGGCTGCCTCTGAGATCTCTAATATTGTGGTTAGTGCAAAATTTTATGGTTCCAACTATACGAGTTGGAAATGTGATGGAATTGATTTTACAAATGAAAGGCTTATGGGAACTAGTAGTAGAAGAGAAACCTGCAAAAGAAAGTAAGCATGAAAAATGGAATAAACTGAATATGAATGCATGGGCTACCATTTTATGGAAAATTAGTCTAGGGATAAGATCTCATGTTAAAGATCTGAAAAACAATAAAGAAAATATGGGAAACTTTGCAAACAATGTATGAAAGAACTAGTAAATTAAAAGTGATGGACATCAAAAAGTAATTAACTTATTTTAAAATGAAGGGAGGAGATAGCATGAATGCTCATATTGCAAAATTTAAAAACTTATGAAATCAACTTGCAATGATGAAGGTTGAATATGAAGACTTTGAAATTATAAATTGTTTAATTGAAAGTCTTCTAGATGTGTATCATAACTTCATCCACACATTAGCGCTTACTAGGAAATTTGAAAATATTAAGTGTATGGAGCTTTGTTGAATGAAGAGGAGAGGCTTAAATTTTTTAAAGGTGTGCATTTATGGGTATAGGAAAATATAAGAACAACAATAAAAATAAATCATAGGTCAAAATCAAGGGAATCAACATAGAAATAATCAAAGGAAATGGAATCAACCAAGGGATGGGTATGTATGCGGGATCATGAATGCAAAAGTGGCAATATTATGAGGGTATGTGGCTGATGACTTTTTTTTCACCCAAAATTAATGAAACAAAAAGGGTTTTTAGAGGAGATTCTCAGCTTTCCAAAAATATAAATTATGATTTAATTTGAATTTAATAAATAATTATTATTCATTTTCTATTAGAATTACGACTAAAGTCCTGATCAATAGGCTGATTGAAAAACATCTTTAACTTTCAAAAAGATCATATTTTTGAATCAAAACATCGTCACATTCTATGCTTCACATACTATAGGATTAAAAATAAAAAATAAATTTCATGAAGTTTTACCAAGTTAAGGTGGTTAGACAGACGAGTTTTTATATTTTTTCTAAAGTTGTAATAAAAATTCATAATTAATTATTTACTTGGAAAAAATTACAAAAAATATGCATCACATCCGGACATAGTCCTCTACTTATATATAAAATATTACAAAAATAATTATCATTTTACTATGGTTAGGGTGGTCAAGCGGACACCTACTTCTTATTTTTCCCTGAAATTTAAGTACTACTACATTGAAATTTCAAATTTTCACCAAATAGATTTTATTTATTTTTAAATAAACCTAGTATTTAGAAACTACATTCAATTTTCTACAAATTCTATTCTTACATATTTTTGAAATAATATAGATAACTTATTCAAATATTTACATCAAGTTGCCTAACACGATTTTTCTAAATTTTTGCCACTTAAGGGCCTATTTTTTTGCGATGATCTTGCACATACCGGATAATCAATAGAGGAATAGTTTTCAAAAGGCACAAAATGAATGGAGAAACAAAAGATCATTCTAAAAGAGAAAAAACAATCAAATGTTATAATTGTGGAGAAGAAGGGCATAAAAGTGATCAATGTCCTAGGAAATCACATGTAGGAGGTCAAAGAAAATTTGGTCAAGAAGGCAATCAAATTTTTCTCAAGAAGATGGTTATCATAATATAATGATAGCCTCTTTGGCTACTCAAGGAAACTCAAATGACACATGGTATATTGATTCAGAGCTAGCCAACATATGACTTACAATAAAAACTTCTTTAATTCTTTAGAAGAAACAAAAGGTGCAAGGATATTTCTTGGGGATGATATTTCACATGCAATTGAAGGAATAGGTTCCATTTCAATGAAATGACATGATGGTAAGAAGTTGGATGTAACAAATGTGAATCTTGCACCTTAATTTAACAAAAAATATTCTCAATGAGTCAAATAACTCAACATGGTTATAAGTTGGAGTTTTATTCAGATAAGTGTCTAATCAAGAACATTAATGATGGATTCAAAATTGTGGCTACAGGAGTTGAGAGTTATGGCATCTACAAATTTTTAGTATATATTGATAAGAAAGCTTACATTACTACAAGTTCATCCACAAGTGAGTTGTGGCATCAAAGGTTTGGTCACTTAAACTATCAAAGTTTGTCTATGCTTTCAAAGATGAATATGGTTGATCGACTACCCTGGATGAAGGTAAACACAAATGTGTGGACATGATGCATGGTTGGAAAACAATAAAGAGACAAGTTTGAAAGGTATACATGGAAGGAAATTATATCACTTGAACTTGTCCATAGTGATTTATGTGGGCCTATGAATCCCCCATCAAAGGGAGAAGCTAGGTATATCTTAACATTTATTGATGATTTTTCAAGGAAAGTTTGGGTCTACTTCCTTAAGAAAAAAGATGAAGTGTTTAGAAAATTTGAAATGTTCAAAGCATTTGTGGAAAATCAAAGTGGAAATAAGATCAATAGAATAAAAACAAATAATGGTGGAGAATATGTCAACAACAAGTTCAAATCCTTTTGTGAATATCATGGGATCAAAATAGAAATGACTAATACATAAACTTCTTAGCAAAATGGTGTTGTTGAAAGGAAGAATAGGACCTTAGTGGAAATGGCATAGTGTATGCTACAATACAAGGGTGTCCCTTTATTTCTTTGGGTTGAGGCTGTCAATACTAGATCTCATGTCTTGAAAAGATCTTGTACAACTTTCTTGGATAAAATTATTCTCGAATAAGCACGGAGTTGAAAGAAACCGGATGTTAAGTATTTTAGAGTATTTGGATGTGAAGCATTTTCTCACATACCAAATGAGATTAGAGAAAATAAATTTGATAAGAAGAGTGTTAAGTGCATCTTTATAGGCTATGATGATCAAAGGAAAGGATATAGGTTGTATGATCCTAGTGTGGATGATGTGTTCACAAGTAGGGATGTCAAGTTTAATGAAGGGTTTGAGGATATGATGCAATCATCTCCTATTCCACAAGTGAACATAGATAATAGTGAATCCTTTGAGACCATTGAAATTTCCAAGGAAACTTCTAGTGTAGTTGAAGAATTTAGTCCACCTCCAAAGGCCAAGATTCTTCAAGAAATTTATCAAAAGACTCCACAAATTAATTATGCTCTAATGAACACCATAATGAAGACCAATGATCCGCAAACATATGATGAGGCTAAATGAAAATATGAATGGGAACAAGCTATGTAGAATGAATATGACTCTTTGATCAAGAATAAAATATGGGAATTGATGGACTTGCCTAAGGGAAAGAATGTGGTAAAAAATAAGTGGGTGTATTAGTCTAAGTTCAAGTCAAATGGGAGCATTAAAAAACACAAGGCAAGACTAGTGACCAAAGGGTATTCAGAAAAAGAGGGAATTGAATACATAGAAACTTTTTCTCTAGTAGTGAAGATCAGTATTGTCGGGACTATTATAGCATTAGCAACACATTTCAAGTGGCCTTTACACCAAATGGATGTTAAGAATGCATTTTTCAATGGTGAAATTGATGAAGAAATATATATGACCCAACCACATGGATTTGAAATTTTGGGGCAAGAACACTTAGATTGCAAACTTTAAGGAAGTCCCTTTATGGCTTGAAACAAGCTCCAAGGGCTTGGTATGCTAAGATTCATGAATATTTCAAAACTCAAGGCTTTCATAATAGGCCTCATGATCCAAACTTGTATGTGAAGGAATTTGATGATGGTGGAATAATAATTATTATAATCTAAGATCTTATTATCATAGGACATAGCATAGACAAAATCAATGACATAAAGATAAAATTGCATGATAAATTTGAGATGATAGATCCTGGGTTTTTACACTACTTTCTTGGCATTCAAGTATTTCAAAAAGATGATGGAATTTACCTATCTCAAACCAAGTATGCTTTAGAATTCTTGAGAAAGTTTAGGATGGAAGATTGCAAAGGTGTATCTACTCCACTTGCTCTAAGATTGAAATTGACTAAGGATAATGATGGAAAGGACATTGATCCTACCTTATACAAGTGACTGGTTGGTAGTCTTGTGTACTTGACTCACACTCAACCATATATTTCTTTTACAATAGGTGTGGTTTCAAGGTTTTTGAGTTCTCCTAAGGTTCCACATTGGATGGTAGGAAAAATAATTTTAAGATATCTACAAGGAACCTTGAATATGGATGTTTGTTACTCTTCTCATGGAGATCTACAACTTATTAGATATTCTGATTATGATTGGAAACGTTGTGCAAATGATAAAAAATCAACTATATGTTTTGTTCTCTCTTTGGGTTTTGGTCCCATTTCATGGTGTAGTAAGAAGTAATATACTATTTTTTTATCCACTACAAAGTCTGAATATACCATAGCAAATGAGGAAACTAAAGAATAACTATGTTACAAGCTATTATTTCAATACTCAAACACCATCAAACATGGCCTTCTATACTTCATTGTGACAATCAAAGTGCCATTATGTTGTCCAACAACCCAATGTTTCATGCTCGATCAAAACATATAGAAGTCGATCACCATTATATCAGGCATCTCATCTAGCAATAAGTGATTTATCTTTAGTATTGTAAATCAGAGTATCAAATAGTTGATCTAATTACCAAGGCTTTATGTGAACCTAAGTTTGTATATCTTATAGGTCTTTTAGTCTTGCAATAAGTCACATGAATATTTAATGTTTTTCATTTAGGGGGCATTATTGTCAATGTCTACCATCATATTAGTGAATGATTGTAAATGGGTACCTAACAAGGCATTAGGTTGGGACCCATATATTCTAGATTATGTGGGGATATTTCAAGGTAATAAGTAAAATTAATTTATGGGGGGATGTTAGAATAAATTACTTATTAAGCAACACATTTTCCATACACCAGTCGACACAACCAACTTTAGTTGTCCATGTCGTTACTGCACCTACACACCATAAATATTGCAACAAACCCTTTAATATAGTTGGTATTATATTAATTGCATTTTAGCTATAAATCAAATGTATGAGCTCGTGTTTAAGAAGTGCTCCAACTCCTTCTATGTTTTGTGTCTTTCATTTTATGTTTGTTTGTGTGTTTCTCTATTCTATTTTTCACAAATACTTTTTTTTATCTTGAATTGTTTGTTGGAGTCTCCTTACCTAAAAACAAAGAGAGATCATTTGAAACAAAATATCATAGTAAAACTTAATAATTTTTGTCTTCTAATGAATGGACTGATTTGAAAACATTGTCAAGAATCTTTCTTTCTCTATATTAAGCAAAATAAACTATCTAATAGAATTGACCACAATATTATTGTGTAGACCAACACCTAAAATAGCCTCTTTCCAACTCAAGGCATGATCAAATATGACTAGAAAATCCTTAAAAATAGCATTCCATTTTTCTTTTGTCATAGAAAAATCTTAGATTATATGTTTTAAACTTTCAAACTACTAACAAATAGGGCACTTAATGGGTTGGATCACCAAATATCTCAATCTACCCCCAACTAAAAATTTATAATGTAAGACTTTCCAAGCTAAAAAATGACTATTAGCCTCAGCTTTGGACCTCTATATTTTCCCACATAATCTTCTCCACATTTTTTCATGGAGCTTGCATTTTCATTTATGATTCAATTTTAGATTAACTAAAAAACTAGGAAGGAGGTTAAGATAGATATGTTTTAAAGGAAAGCTAGAAAAATGATACTTAGATAGCCATAGCCAGTCCCTTGTAAAATTAAACTATAAAGGGGTGAAAATTTTAACTAGCTCCATGGGCACTAATGATTTTACAAAGGTAAAAAATTCTTTGAATTTTTTATTTAAATTGAAGACACTATTGGTTACTTTTTATGAACCAAACTTAATCTTACCGGTCCCTATGAATCTTCCAAAATTCAATAATTAGTAAGGGTAAGGATTGGCCAACACATAAGTAAAGATTTTGAGGTCCTTACTTCTTCACTTTGGATTCTATGAAACCCAGGAGGGTAATCCTTATTATGTTCATATGATATTCTTTTGGTCAAGAAAATTTCTACAAAAAGATAGATTCCTATGAATGCAAATAGAAAAAAATCATTAAATATTTGGATGACCTTTAATAGATTACTATCTATTGCAAGGAATAAAATGGTGCTTCAGATTGATACATTGTAATTGAAATATTTTTGGATGATTTTCATTCTCATTTCAATCCCTTGGTCAAGTGAGCCACTAACTTATTTTTCTTTATGGTAACCAGATGAAAAGATGAGTGCCTCATCCTAGGGTAATGGAGTCATGTACATAACAATCAGTAATACCTTAGAAATTTTAACTAGCAATTAATGGACTATTGATATACTGCATTACAATTTTCAACTCACTATGCATAAAAAATAACTACTTATTAATCCTATGCTCTTTCCTTAAAAATATGGTACCTCACTTTAGCATTTAATCAACTCTTTGAATTGAAGTAGAAAGGAAATCAATCATTCAATTAAAACAATTGAAGAAAAATGAAAAGATCATTAACCATTTCATTCATAATTACGAAGAAAATTACATAGGAGAGAATATGATTAGGAACTAGCATTTTCATTCATAAATTTTTGCTATAGTAAAACCATTTGAGATCATTATAAACTAAATTACTTCCTAGACTCTTTACTAGAATTCATTTGTACATTTATTTACATTCTTCTCTTTCATGAGCTTGGTTTACCCACTTAGACCATTCTGAGACTCAAAATTTGAACCCTTTGTAATCAACCTTGAAATACCTTTTATAGAATAAGGGAGCAACAAGCAACAGGCTAAATTATAGTTACATTTCATTTTCATTTTATTGCAAATTTCACTTGAATTTGAGATATTCCCCAATTTATTACTTGTAATCATTTGGGCGAGTGCAAAAGGATGGGGGGCCAAATTATGGCTTTTTATTTTTTTAAAGTTCTGATAGCTCATAACGCAAGCACATTATAACGTGAGTCTTAGTGTGTTGAGCCTAAGGCTCGGCCACACCAAGCCATAATGTGAGTGTGATATAATGTGATAGTGTTATAATGTGCTCATGTTATAATGTGCTTGTGTTATGAGCAATTAAAAGAAAAAAAAAAGAAATTGAGCTCATTTAATTTGTGACTTTTTTTTCTCCCAAGGCCAAAATCCCTTCTTTTGTGTGCTGCATTGTGGGAGGAGTGAATCTTACAAGTTTTTCATCAATTTTTTGTTGTTTTGTTGCCATGATGCCACCACATCAATGGGGAGATTGAAGAGGTAAGGATTGTTTGTTTTTTGTTGTGAATTTGTTAGTTTTAGGTTGTTTTTGATATTCATTTATTGAATTTGTAGGATATTATAATGAATCTACAAACCCTCTTCAAAACCCTCCTAAAAATCCTCAACAAGCATAGCAACAACAACGAGAACAAAATCCTCAAGTTCAACAACCACAACAACAATCTCATCCACCAATCCCTCAACATCCTCTTGGCACTCAACAAAATTTAATGAGTGAAATTGAAAACAATAAAAAAAAATTGAGGAGTTAATCACGAAGTTGAATGATCCAAACGGTTCAACCATGGGAAAAAAAAATACTTGCAAATTCACTTAAAGAAATGTTTAAACATGTAGATGCAATCAACAAACAATTAAGTGGTTGGAAAGATAAGAGGCAGGCGGCTAGGAATTTTTACCAAGATAAATTATCATATAAAGAAGTAAAAGATGAAAATACTACAAAATTAAATTTGTGCTCATTATTCACCGACTCACGCACAAATCAAAATCTTGAACTTAATGCAAAAAGGTTTCTTATCCATTGGTGCCACCACCAAGGGATTAGGAACATTTTTGGGATAGGTGGTACATGGTTTTTGATTACCCACCATGCAACAATTACGAATTCCCACAATATTTCCTGGGGAAACTATACTGTGAGTTCATCTTGAACAAAATCTTGAATTATTTTGATATGAGGGACTTCTAGGGGAGAGGTGAGGTCAACTCAAGATAGACCTGGTGCATAGCAGGATCCTACATGGCAAGGGAAATGACCTCTCGCTAGGTCGCTTCATGTGTACATCATTATCCCTTCCATCACAAAGGAGAGTGTCGAGGTAGAGACTTTGTAGGCCATCAAATCTTTCACCCAGAGTGTCATCCAACATGCCAACCCTATACTTCAATGCCATCCCGAGGAGTCTTCAAGTGGTGGGCTTCGATCCCATTTGTGTGGGCTTGCAGCATAGCTTGTTCATGGGTATGTGGAGGATCATCATGGAAAAATAGGTATGGTGGCAAAATTCAAAAATCAAAGTTAGGCAAATTGACATAAAAATTTGAATAAGTTATCTATATTATTTCAAAAATATGTAAGAATAGAATTTGTAGAAAATTGAATGTAGTTCCTAAACTACTAGGTTTATTTTTTTTTAAACAAAATATATTTGGTGAAAATTTGAAATTTCAATGCAGTAGTACTCAAGTTTTAGGGAAAAAATAAGAAGTGTTTGTCTAACCACCCTAAGCTGTGCAATAAAATGATAATATATTTTTATAATATTTTAGATATAAGTAGAGGACTCATGTCTAGATGTGATGCATATTTTTTTGTAATTTTTTTCCAAGTAAATAATTAATTATAAAATTATTACAATTTTTTTAAAATATAAAAACTCATATGTCGACTACCTTAAATTGGGTCAAAACTTCATGATTTTTTTCTTTAATCTATAATGCATTGAAGCATAGAATGTGAGCATATTTTGGATTCCAAAAATGTGATCTTGGTTGAAAGCTATATATGTTTTCAATCAACCTATCAATCAAGACTTTAGTCCTAATTTAATAGAAAATGAATAATAATTATTTATTAAATTCAAAGTAAAGCATAATTTATTTTGGTGGAAAGCTAAGTATCTCCTTTAAAAACCCTTTTTGTTTCATCAATTTTTGGTGAAAAAAAGTTTTCAGCCACATACCCTACACATACCCATCATATCACCGATTTTTGTCCCATCACGATCTTTCACATACC
The DNA here is from genome assembly GCA_007258455.2 of Sequoia sempervirens. Taxonomy (NCBI): domain Eukaryota; kingdom Viridiplantae; phylum Streptophyta; class Pinopsida; order Cupressales; family Cupressaceae; genus Sequoia; species Sequoia sempervirens. The sequence continues at coordinate 23,025 of VDFB02381277.1, read as the reverse complement.
CTCATATGACCCCATCGACACTTAAGAGATTGCTACATAGGATACGTCTACAACTATGGAGATGGCGAGTGTACTTGACATTTTGAATGAGGCTTATGACATCGATACTCAAGTAAATGTTAGCATGTTCATTGAATTTAATTTATTAAATTTCAATTTTGAAATGCAAGATTAACTAATTTAGTTTTATGATTTTAATAAAATTTCAAGGTCACAGTATTGATACTGGATACACTGGCCCTACACCTCCTTATTACTCACTGCACCTACCATTGAGGTATGTAACTAGTAAACAATTATAAATTTATCAAGCATGTTAATAACATTGTTATATGAATGGTATTCTAATATCTGATTTTGGATGTTGAATAGGTTAATATTGGAGGTTTTGTGAGAACACCTCCCAATGCTAGTGGATTTAGACAAACCTACATGTAGGTACTAGAATAAAGAGTTTAAGTAATGAATTGTATTTAATAGATTTGTGTAGCTTATATTCATATCGTTGATTACCTTGCATTGCACATCTTTAAAAATTAAAGCATTACTTCACATTCCATAAATAATAACTAGATGTTGATATATGACAAAACTTTAAGTACAATATAGTTGTTTAGAAATTCAGTTGACATAAGCAGTGATGCAATTACTTCACATAGTATAAGCAATAAGTAGGAGTAGCTTCCAATTGCATTTGCTTGTCATGGCATTCCATGAGACCACTTTTTACTAGGGAATATTTTCAATCAATTCACTACCTTGTATATGCTATGGATGCTTGTAATAAATATAGGAAAGAATAATAGTAAACAATAACATAGACAAGGAAATGAGTTGTTTGAAAAAATGCCTCAAAGAAATTGGGTCTCATGGTGATTTACATCACCATGAGACTAACTGAGACATTTTCAACAACTCCCTATGCTACCACATTTTTCCATACATGTATACCAAAGCATTTAATCAAACAATTTGTTTCCTTGCTGCTATGGCTAAAGCCTAAAAGGTGCTTTCAAACAAACTATGGATGCTTGGAAAAAATATATCAAAGCATAATAGTAAGAAATAGCATAGACAAGGTGGTGAGTAGATTGAAAAAATCCTCGAGAAATGCAATCTCATGGTGATGAATGCCATTCCATCTCCATAAGACCACATTTCTTGAGGGCATTTTTTTTCAAACAACTCACTACCTTTTCTATGCTACCACATTTTCCATAGATGTCTACCAAAAGAATTTTATAAAACTAATCACTTCCTTGGTGTTATGGCTAAAATCCTAAAATAGGTGCTTTCCAACAAACTATAGATGCTTGGAAAATTTATCAAAGGGTATGTGCAGGATCATCATGGAAAAAATAGGCCCTTAAGTGGTGAAAATTTTAGAAAAGTCGAGTTAGGTAGCTTGATGTAAAAATTTGAATAAGCTATCTATATTATTTCAAAAATATGTAAGAATATAATCGTGGAAAATTGAATGTATTTTCTAAACTACTAGGTTTATTTAAAACATAAAATAAAAATCTATTTGGTAATTTGAAATTTCAATGCTTGATTACTTAAATTTTAGGAAAACAATTAAGTATGTATCTGTCCCACCTAATCAAAATAAAATGATAATATTTTTTTATAAATTTTAGATATAAGTAGAGAACTCATGTCTTGATGTGATGCATATTTTTTTGTAATTTTTTTCAAAGTAAATAATTAAATATGAACTTTTTATTACAACTTTTAAAAAATATAAAAAATTGTATGTCTAACCACCTTAACTTGGTCAAAACTTCATGATATTCATTTTTTCAAAAATCCTATAGCATGGGAAGCATAGAATGTGACACATGTTTTGGATTTAAAAAATGTGATATCGTTCGAAAGTTATAGATTTTTTTCAATCAGCCTATCAATCAAGACTTTAGTTGTCATTCAAATATAAAATGAATAATAATTATTTATTAAATTAAAAGTAAAGAATTATTTATAATGGTGGAAAGCTAAGAATATCCTTTAAAAACCCTTTTCATTTCATCTATTTTGGGTAAAAAAAAATTCTTAAGCCACATACCCATCATATCGCCACTTTTTGGCCCATCATGATCTTACACTTACCCCAAAGCATGATAGTAACCAATGTCATAGTCAAGGTAGTGAGTAGTATGAAAAATTCCTTAAATAAATTTTGTCTCATGTTGATGGAATTGCATTCCATCACCATGAGACCACATTTCTCTGAGGCATTTTTTCAAACAACTCACTACCTGAAGAATAGAAATCAACCCTTTAGCCAGAATTCCCCTCAAAATTATTTTCAAGCTCCTCATCCTAATCCTCAATTTACCAATCCATGGAACCTTTCACCTTTTATTCCACTTGTTCATGACCCCACCCCTCCCTCTTCATGTCATAATTTCCCTCCATCTCATAACCAAGACCACATTATACCGGTGACTCCATCCTAGTATAATACCATAGAGAAGGAAATGAACTATTTGAAAAAAACCCTCAAAGAAATGTGGTCTTATGGTGATGGAATGCCATGAAAAAATTGTTTGTAATAGAATTTCATCACCATGAGACCCCATTTCTTTGAGGCATTTTTTCAAACAGTTCATTACCTTGTATATACTACCACAATTATCATGCATGTCTAAGAAAGCATTTTATCAAAGAGTTCACCACCTTGATACTATAGGTAAAAGCCTAAAAATAGGTACTTTCAAACAAGCTATGGATAGGGAAAATAGTAAGCATGATAGTCAGAAATATATAGTTTAATATGTAATCAAAATTTTGTTCATTATCTCATACATTATAAGCCATGATGTGGATCGCTATTGTGGATTTCGTGTTTGAATAATTTGTTGTATTGTTTTCATATGTCAGAAGTGGATGCACCTTCGAATGTTCATAGGGAAATGGAGTTCAGTGTTTCATCTTCTATAGACTCTTTGATGGGTCTCATAGAGGAGGTATGAGGCAGATTACTAAATTTCTATTTGCATTCATTGTTATAGTTGTTAGTTAGTGAAAAATCAAACCATTATTGATTTGTAGTTTAATTTATCTTTGGATGGTTTCTGCAAGGCTTTAGCACACAACAACATGGGCATGCAAATATTTCCCTCATGGAGATAGATCATCTATTGGCGGCAATGGATTATTTTGTTAAATATATTATTTTTTATAATGTAATTTATATATATTAATGTCTTTACTTCTTATTGTAACAAATAAAGCTTGACCAAGAGCTAAAAACTAGGAGGAGCACCAAGATCACTGTTTGGCCTCAGAATAAATGGGTGACGAACCTATCGCCATTTGGCCGACAAGAAATGGGCAAGAATTTATTTTGATAGGATGCAAAGCAATGACTTTTGATTCTAGATCCCTTTTCTATATGCCTATATGGAATTTTTGTGCAAATTTTGTATTGGATATATTTGATATTATATGCCTATATGGAATTCTCATAAGCCTATATGGCTATTTTGTATATATTCTATATTTATATCAACATATATTGATGTATTCCTACATGGCTATTTGGTTAACATAAATATTTTTTATCGATGGTGTCCATATTTGCATTATAAATCCATGGTTCAATAGATATGAGTTACATGTATTTAAGTGTATACTTTACAATTTATGTGTATACATTTTGACTCACGTGTTTTCATGTGTATACCTTTATTCATATATATACTTTGTATTAATTTATGTATACTATGTATTCATGTGTATACTTCAAGGCTTACATGTTTTTGAGTACTTGTGCTTCCCTTATTTGTTGGAAAAATGAAGAACATCTCATTTTGTTACTTTGTGTTATAATTGATGTCACCATGATATATGAGTTGCAACTGGAAGATCAAGATTGAAGTTGTACTGGTATTCTAGTCTAGTATCTGAACCGATATTTTTCTTACATCCTCTGGTACTTTGGTCGACATTTTTTTCTGGTGGTTACTATTGCTTGTGGTTTTGGGAAATAGTTTTTAGATGTTGGGAGCATGTACATTAAATATCTCATGTATTTTGTTGCTAGTATGGTGTATCGGCATTACATTGGTATTTGCATTTGTGCTATTAGGTCTATCCATGGCCGACCTAATGGATGTATCATGTAATGGTGAAATAATTTTTGTTATGTGCATATATGTGCAACCTACTTTAGGTCTATGCCGACTTGATGAAGCATGTAAGATGTGTGAATTATCCTTTTAGAATATTTTATGAAAGCTTGAAGCCAACAATTGGTATTTTTGGTAAATGAGAACTACATCTAATTACACCCACCTAATTGATGCTTGCGAAGAGATCAAATATATATTGGATAATATTTAAAGTTTAAGGTGAGAATTTTGTTCTTATGAATATGAATGTGAATGTGAAGAAGAGTGAATATGATGAAGTGTGTTAAGTCAATTTATTGAGCTACATTTGAACTAAATATACACTCACTAGGTGTACTCCATCAATTCACTTTTTGGCTGTAAGTCATTTTCTGTAATTGTAATTCTATAGGCAGTGAGCCTTTGTTTTTGGATAGTGAGTCCTGGTAGTGAGCCACCCATTTTGTAATATCTTGTAACCGGTTATACTATAAATTGTGAGCTAACACTCACCATGGTTTTTCCTATTTTGGGGTTTCCACATAAAAATCTTGGTGTTCATGTGTTCTATGATTTCATGCTTTGTTAATGCTTTTACTTATTTTTGCTATTGTATGCTTTGGAATAGTTGGATGGTATCTGATTAGAAAATTTAAGAAGATACTGATTCACCCCTCTCTTAGTATCTTGGGCATTTAACAATTAGTATCAAAGCTTGGTTCCTATAGAAAGGCCTAAAAACTTGAGGGAGACCGTGAAGATGGAAGAAATGAATGATAAAGGAGAGATTTGGACTACACTTGAGGATCTTGACTAAGTTGAAAGAGAAAACAAAGATCTAAAAGAAAAACTTGAAGATGAAAATGAATGTGTCCGAAAATTAAAGGAGCAATTGAAAAAGTTCAAAGATAGGCATAAGGAAGTAACTAATCAGTTGAAAAAGGCTAATGAATATATTTCTAGTTCGAAAGTACAAGTAGAGGAGAAGGAAAGAATTGAAGAATTTTTGAACATGTTGGTACAAAGAAAATCTAAAGAATGCACCAAGCTTGAACGAGAAGTTGTAAACTTGAAAGTAGATCTAGAGAAGGAAAAACTCTATGAAAAAATTTCAAATCTAGCTTAGATAGGATTGATGAATTTATTGCAGGACCAAAACTGCGTAAAGACAAGAGCGGTTTGGGAAATTATACTAGTGAAAATTCTAAATTTGTGGACAATCAAAAGACTTAGAATAAAGGAAATTCAAGGAACTTTGCTAGGAGACCTCCGGTGAGATAGCCTAATGCATAAAGGTATCCTTCTTTTAATGGCAGTTGTTTTTCATGCAAGAAATTTGGTCATAAGGAAATAGAATGTAAGAGTAGGATGAATTAGTTCCTTGGTCCTTTTACTGGTCAATGTTTCGCATGTAAGAGAATTGGACATAGGGCAAGTGAATGCAAAACCTTGATGATGAATCGGTTTAATGGAACAATAATGAATAAATACTTTAATGGCTATTGCTATACCTGAAACAAGTATGGACATAAAGCTAATCAGTGCAGAACAAAAGTCAGTTGAAGTCAATCTAATCAAAGAAATATTATCTGCTATAACTGTAACAAACCAGGACATGTTTCAAAAGTTTGCAGAAGCATAAAGAGTAAGGAGACCAATCCGGTAGAAAAGAATGAATCTGTGAAGAAAGTTGAAAAAGATGAGATTAAGCAAGAGATGAATAAGATTTGGAGAAAGAAAGAAGAACTAGAGATTGTTGATGAGCCTGTGCCCTCATCTGGTACAGATGATTTATTTGGTAATTAGAACTTGCAAAGTTGTAGGGGAAGCATTATTAGAAAATTATGAAAACCCCCTAGACAAATGCCATGCCAAAGGTTGGCACGAGGATGAAATGTGAAGAACGAACAAGAAGAGGTTTTGGAAAAGGAACCATAAGAAAATATGAAGGAATGATATTTTGCGGAGTGAATTAGGGTTTCTCTATGCAAAAGAGGAGTTTTTAGCAACTTTTTGAAATCTACCGCATTTAATGCGAATTAGGGTAGATTGTTATTTTTTAAAGGAAATGTTTAAGGGATTTTGATCATTTATGCATTTGAAGAAGTTGAAGATCTTTTGAAGAATTCTTGAAGAGAATTGGAGTTCAAGCTATGGAAACCCTAGTTGTGGCTCATCATGCAGAAAAAGGCATTTTCATCTTCTAAGCAATTGTGTTTTGTATTTTTTTAAAGTTGTTTAAGTTCATAATTGGAAGAATGGAAACTCTTATAGTCATGAAAGTGTTGGAGAGGCTAAGGCACTCTTATAGAAAATATTCGTTGAAGGTTTTCGAAGATGACCCCATGGGTGCATTTTTTGACAATTCCACATGGATTAATGTTGACTAAGGACACAAGGATGTATATTCATGTGAAGTATGAGGAATATGATCACTCTAAGTTGAATGATATTTAGAAAAATGTGCTTACTGGAGATGATTTTTTAATAAAACCTAAGTACTCAAATGTGGTTGAGAAAAGGTTGGATAGATGGAATAACTTTCCCAACTTCAACTATGATGAAAAATTTGTAAAATCAGTCCTAAGTAGAATACATGATAAATTCATGTGGATTGACCGGCCGCACTTGATAAATAAGGAAGTTATTAGGGATGTAACCAGACTCTAGGATAAAGGTACAGTACCTGTGTTAAAATTTATGAAGAATGAGGTTGTAATGGAACTTATAGGAGCTGCATGTGATAAAGAGCCTTAGCGATGAAAACTATCACTAATCTTGTTGTGAAGTATGCAACTATGATGATCAAACATACAATATACTTCACAAATAGAGAGAACTATGTTTCAGCTACAACAATCTAGACTAGCTTTGATATGGTTGTAAATGGTGTTGATTATGATCTTTGTGAGCTTCTTTGGTTACAGTTGCTAGAGAGCTTGAAGTCGACAAAGGAGAGGAAATATGCTTTCAAGTTTGGTTTATTTATTATATGTTTGTTGTTTTATTTCATGAAGAGACTTTTGGGAAAGAATGAAGAAGTACATTGGGACTTACCTAGACTGTAGGACATCAAATTCTTTATTATATGCATAGCCTGGGTAATATGAATTCTCAAGATGATGCTCTAATAGTATTCCTTGTTATATTCAAAAGAAACATGAATGAAAGTGAAAGGATTCTAAGGAAAGTTGTTGAGAAGTATAAATATGAAATTATATTCCATGTTTCCTATAATGAATGCATGATTGAGGCTATAGAACCTCGAACCATATAGATTCAACCTTTGGGATATGAGGTGACAGAAGATGAAGCTGAAGGATATGTGAAATTATTCCTAAAGAATCCAAAGGAGCCCAACGAACCCAGAATTGGGACATATGTTGAAAAGTCTATGGAGATTCATATGGAGCAGTAGAAGCCTAAAATGAGGAAGAGAGTGGAGAAAAAACTTAAAGAAGTTGGACTCACTAATGGGGAAATTTCCCTTGGAAGGGCTAGGGGAGAACAGTTGGAGGAAGAATTATCTAGCCTAAGGAGATTCAAAAGGAATACCTCTACAAAACCTTCTACAACCCCTATAGTTAAGATTGAGCCTAGTGTGGTTGATAAAGGCAAAGGTCTTATTTCCTCCAGATCAACTACTAGATCTGGTAGAGGAAGGAAACTCATCTGGTTGCCCCTACAAAGATAGGAAAGAAAGAGAAAGAGACAAGGGGAAAGAACCTCAGTTTTATAGATGATTATGATGAAGAAGAAGAAGATCCTAATGGAAAGATGGTGAGGAGAAAAAGAGGAGGTTTATCCTTTGGTGAAGGTGCTTCTACAAAAGCTGGTGGTTCTAAGAGAGTACATGTATCATATTCTGATGATGAGGAAGCACAATATTTTGGTGTCCATGTGCACACCAAACTAGAATCAAAGAAGGCTAAGGTTTCTGATGAAGCCTCTACGAACTAGAGAGGAGAACAGGATAATCCAGTGAGTTATGGTCCTCACTTTAAACTAGAACCAACTCTTAATTCCTTGCTACATTTTGAGAATATGCTTCAACCTACAACTAAATATTATGATAAGGCTAGAGAAGAATACAAAAAGACTTCGCTTTTAGCTATTATTAAATATGTTATCATTCTAGAAGTTAAGTGGGATGATATAAGGAAAGATGTACCTGAAAACATGTGGGATGATCTTATGAAAAGGAGATCAGAGGCTATTGTATTTGGAGAGAAAATTAGAAATTTTGCGTATACTAAGATTGGGTTCTCCTTGACCCTACAAGATCTAAAATCTCTGAAAAGGATCTGTGCAGAAATTTTTTAGATGAAGAGTAGAGTAAACATGTTGATGACAAGAAATAAGAAGCTGACAAAGAAGGTAAGAAAGGAAACAACAAAAGTAATATGGGAGATAGCAGAAACATATGGAATGCTTAAGGTAGATGAAGATGCTATTACTGAAAATGCTAAGGAGAATACTCCTCTTGATATAGGTAATGAAGACATTTCTAAAAATTTTGATGTTGAAATTAATGTTGGTGGTGAAAATGATAAGCAAAATGATAGAGAAGTTGAGCCTAAAATGCATAATAATGCTCCTCTGGAGCACACTGAAGGAGAAAAAGGAAATAATGAACAAGGAAATGTTGAAGAAGGAAAGGGCAGTGAAGAAGAGGGAAAAGACAATCTAGAGGAAGAATAGAAGAAAGATAAAGAGGATGGAAATAATGAAGAGGAAAAGAATGATAAAGAGAAAGATGGAGACAAAAAGAGAAAAGAAAGAAGAGAAAGAAGAGGAAATGGAAGAAGAAAAGGAGGAAGAAGAAAAGGAAAATGAAGAATCTCTCAGGAAAAATGAAGAAAAAAAAATTGTAAAATCACTTAAGATTCACAGAGAATCGTCCTCCGGTAATGATGTTTTGAAAGAATTTCTTTCCAAACAAATCAGATTTCATTTGATAATTCCCCAAGACATTTTACAAATTCCTATGATTGAAGGGTTGGTGGACATGGAGAAGATTTCTTTGGTGCATAAAGTAATGTTGGGATATGTTATGAAAGCATCTGGTAGGAAGGAAATTCTTGAAGCGCATCAAAGAGGAATAGAACTTGTAGATGATTCCCTCAAGGCATTACAGGAAGTTATACCTAGTGAAACCATTGATACATCTCTTGCCCTTATTTAAAATCTAAGATTGCTAATAGATTTTCTCAAGGAGTATACCTTCGGGCTTAGTGAAAAATAAAAAAACAAGAGTTTGAGGAAAATTTGACAGAGAGAAGGTTATTGGCTTTACATGACAAGTGTGCTCTTGCACACTCTAGAGTTGAAAAGAACCTAGAAGCCATGAAGGTTTGTGAGTCAAAAGCTAATTTTTTCCGTTCTTATTGCTTAAAGTGGATGGATGCCACTGAGAATATTAAGGTTGTTATGGATTCCATTGATTTTCAGCTGTCAACCATCTTCGATTATTAGAAAATTTGATCAATTGAGTGACATTGTAAGAGTTGAATTCACTCTTGTTGGAAAAGATCTTGCTTGCACATAAAAACTTGAGAAGATAAACCTGACTCTTGATACTTCAGATGGTGTAGAAGAAACTTTGATTGAGTTAGAATCTCTAAACAAGATGTTGATTCCCACAAAGGATAGTTGGGAGAATGGAAGATCCATATGGGAAGGTATTCTAAAGGAGCTTCAAGGCTCTCCATCCTCCGGTTGATACATGTTTCTTTGTTTTCTTTGTTTTCATGTTTTCAAGTTGTTTTTGGAACACCCTTTGTCCTTGATGTCAAAGGGGGATTGAAAAGTGTTGAAATGTTGGTGTTAGGGGAAGAATTGTTGCAAAGGAGTTCAGTAAATATTCTTTTTGGCACATGTTGCCATCAATGACAAAGGGGGAGATTGTTGGAAAAATGAAGAAAAAATTTTCATTTTGTTACTTTGTGTTGTCACTGATGTCACCATGATATATGAGTTGCAACTACAAGATCAAGACTTAAGTTGTTCTGGTATTCTAGTCTAGTATATGAACTGGTGTTTACATCCTCTAGTACTTTGGTCAGAATTTTTTTCCCATGGTTACTATTGATTGCAATTCTAGGAAATGGTTTGTAGATGTTAGGAGCACATACATTCAAGATCTCACATATCCAGTTTCTCATATGCTGTATAGGCATTACATTAGTGTTTTAATTTGTGCTATCAGGTCTATCCCTGGCCAACCTAATGGATGTATCATGAAATGGTGAAATAATTTTTGTTATCCAAATATATGTGTGACCTAATTTAGGTCTATTCTGACTTGATGAAGCATGTTAGATGTGTGAATCATCTTTTCAAAAAAAATTATGAAAGATTTCAAAGCCAACTGTTGAATTTTTTGGTAAATGAGAAGTGCATCTAATTAGGCCAACCTAATTGATGCTTATGGAGTGATCAAATATATATTAGATAATCTTTGAAGTTTAAGGTGAGAATTTTGGTGTTGTGAATGTGAATGTGAAGAATATTGAATATGATGAAGTGTGTTAAGTCAGTTTATTGAGCTACATTGGAACTGAATCTACACTCACTAGGTGTACTCCATCAGTTCACCTTCTAGTTGTAAGCCATTTTCTATAATTGTAACTCTATAGGTAGTGAGCCATTGTTTCTGGATAATGAGTCCTAGTAGTGAGCCACCCATTTTGCAATATCCTATAACTAGTTATACTCTATTGTGAGCTAACACTCACTGTGGTTTTTCCCATTTTGAGTTTTCCACGTAAAAATCCTGGTGTTCATGTGTTCTATGATTTCATGCTTTGTTAATGCTTTTACTTATCTTTGCTATTATATTCTTTGGAATAATTGGATGGTATCTGATCAAAAAATTTAAGAAGATACTAATTCACCCCCCCTCTTAGTATCATTGAAATTTAAAATTATTCACATGTATACTTGACATATTCACATGTATAGTTATTAATTGGTTATCCATAGCATTGATCATTGTTGTCCTTCATCATTTGTCTTGAATATTTATTGATTGATGCTAAACAATTTCAATATTACTAGGAATACTAGTAGAGGTACAAATTACAAAATTGCACAAATTGAAAAGAAAATATTAACTATAAATAAATGCACTGATAATTAACTTGATAATTGATTAAGAATTAGTATAATATATATCAAGAGATGAGCCCTCTAGAATGGCAACTACCAACTAGAAAATGGGAAAAGCATTACCAATTATTTGAAAGCAATAATCCACCCAAAATTGCAATTGGAGAGAAGGCTTATTTAAGATCCTTAAGCAATGTATTTCCTAATTCTCCCTTGTTCTTGTTGGCAAGAGAAACTACACATGTCATCTGGTGTTATCATTGATGGAAACCCTAATCAGTCATTTGATCCGCAATTCAGTAGTTGCCTATATCGGAAGTCGAATTGAAGTTTTGTGTTAAACTATAAAGCTAGAATAGAACATTTGATAGAGTTGTGTTTATCGATCCATAAGTAATTTCCTATTATCATTTTTAGTTTTGGATCTCAAGGAATGTTTTTTGATGTATAATTTATCTTGTCTTTGAATCATAGAGCCTCGTATTGATTGGTGTGAAAGTTAGAAGATCTAGTTGATTTTTTTTCTATCTATTAGTGCAAGAAGGCCAACTAAATGAATATAGTGTGTTGTGGATTTTCAAGGAGTAACTGTTTTGAATTATTTTGTGCTCAAACATGTTTTCTTGGGTCCTCACTACGTTGTAGCCAAATTTGGTTGATGTACATTGAAAATTATCTATAGATTGAGCCGACGGTTTGTAAATATTTTATATTTTATTGAAGTCAACATGTGGTTTATTAAATATTTAGTTGTGGATATATATAAGCGATCATTTATATCATTTGGATGTATGTATGAAGTGTGTTTCAAAAGTTATAAGTGTAGATTGATTGTGTACAGTTTCACTTGTGCAAAGTAGATATTTGTGATCTAACTTTAAGGTAGACAGAGTTTTAGGAGCAGAAGAGTAGAATCAAACAGAAGGTTAAGAATGTGACTGATGAGCCTAATTGGAACTATAATCTAGCATTTTTAGATGCTACTCTCTTAGTTCAAAACTTTGGATGCAATCCAAATCCTTTTGTAAGACATTGAGTCTTCCTTGTCTATCTAAGCAGTGAACTCTAGGCAGTGCACCTAAATGCATGTGCATTCCTTCTGTAAACACTTATCTTTAAGTATACTTTTATTGTGGATTGGCCTTCCAACGTGGTTTTTCCCCTAACAGGGTTTCCATGTAAAAAACCTTGTGTTATGGTATTGTGGTTGATTCCTTTCTGTTCTTGCATCTTTCTTTTGGTTCAATGTTGTATGTTGTTTAAAGATCACGTTAATAAAGTTAAATTTTGTAGAATAGTGATTCAGCCCCCCACTCAATGTTCCTTGATTCCAACAATTGGTATTAGATCCTAGTTCCTCATAAGAAGTTTGGAAGCTTGGGGAAGATCTAGGAAAGTGATTCAATGGATTCTAGCAGTCTTCAGCAACAACTTTTGATGGCTCTAGATGATCTTGATCAGTCCAAATCTAAAGTTAGGGAATTGCAATAAAGCCTCATGAATGCTGAGAAATTCATTCAATCATTGAAAGATAAAATCAATGAGTCCAGGGAAAAGAGAAAGGAACTCTGTGATCAGATCAAGTAGAAAGAAAGTAAAAGTGTGGAAGATGAACATCTGAGTCAAGACATGAAGGAAAAGAAAGAAGAATGTGAAAATCTTACCAAAGATAATGTTGTCCTGAAGCATGAGATGGAATCTATTATGATGAGGATGACCAAGGAGACTGAAGACAAAAAGAAGAATGAAGAGAATCTTGCTCAGTCTTTGAAAGAAAAAATTGAAGAATTCATCTGAATTACTGATGGATTCAAATAGTTGGAACTTGAATTTGAACAATCCAAAAATAATGAAGAAGATCTTGAATGATAGATTGTTACTCTGAGATAAGAACTTGCTACTGCAAATGAATTCAAGGAGAAGTTCAAGATTAGCTCATCCAATCTTAATGAACTAATTAAAATTCAAAGGACTAGAGGTGACAAGCAAGGTCTTGGATATGAGAAAGGAGAAAGCTCTGGATCTAGAAAAAGAAGATTTAGGCAATGAAATCAAATGAACAAAGATGGAAGATATCAAGTAAGACAACCTAATGCTAAAACATTCAATGGTTACTATTTTGTTTGCAATAAATTTGGTTATATGGCTACTCAATGTAGAAGTAGAATGAATCAAAGTGGTCCATCATTCTCAGGTCGATGTTTCAATTGCAATATGTATGGTCATAAGTCAAATGAATTCAAAAATATGTCAAACAACTTGTTCATTAGAGATGTTAGATGTTATGTGTGCAATAGATTTTTTCATATTGCTAACCAGTGCAGATCAAGAGAAAATCAATGGAATAATTAGTATGGATGAAGAAATGTGATGTACTACAATTGCAACAAGTCCAATCACATTACAAGATTTTGTTGAGAAAGAAAGGGTCTGGTAAATCAAAGGAAAAACATGTAGAAGGATGAAAAGGGAAAAGGAAAAGCTACTATAGATGAGATCAGGAAGAAAATGAAGAAGACATGGGTGAAGAAGAGTCCCTCTGATGTAGGAAATAGTTCAGCACCAAAATATTGTTCTGGTAATTCCTTCGGGAATTAGCTTAGGCCTCTTGCCTAGGGGGAGTTCTCAAGAAAATATTTTAACCCTCTTGTCAGTAGTTGGTACCAGAATGTGGTAGATAGCATTGATTGCATTAGTAATGTTAAGATGTTTTGGGATCTCTTGTGGAGGAGATTTGTGCAAAATTGAAGGTTCGTAGAAGAATCTTCTTTCATAGCCTGTGAGAATAGGGTATCCAGATGACCTAGGAAAAAAACATTGATTTTGACAAAAAGGTTAGGTGTGCAAATGATAAAAATTAATTTTTATCCCTCATTTATCATATTACATTTCAAGAAGATGAAGTTTGGAGAGCTCTGAAGTGAACTATGGTAAAGTTTAGCGAAGATTCAAGTCTAAAGGCTATTCAATGATCAAACCCTAATCCGGAAAAAGGTATTTATCTATAAACTCATGAACTTGAAAATTATGGAAATTGTAGCTCTGTTGGTTGTTGATATTAAGGCTAGGCCCCGTCGAAAATTGAAATGGCACCTGTTCAAATCTGTTGAGATAGAACCATTAGTTGTATTTTCTTCCATTCTGTATGGTGTTTTGCATATCAAAGATAATAGGGAATACATTCATGCAAATGTTGAAGAATTAGGAAGCTCCCAATTGTTGAATTTGTACACAAATCACATTGTGGGAGAATATTTCTATGTGAAACTTGAATTAAAAACTTTGGAGAAGAAGTTCATGCAAATGGTGAAATTTCTAGTGTTTGAAGAAAATGAATGGGTTCGGTACATATTGATTTGAATTCATGTCAAGTTTATGTGGTTAAGTCAACCTTTCAAGATCACACAGGAAGCTATAAGGATCATTACTTGTTTGGATTCATCTGGTGGGTTGCCGACATTGAAATTTGTGAAGAATCAAACAGTCACCGATGCAATCGATTTAGTTTTTGACAAAAGAGCCATGACAATTAATGATATCATTGAAGTGGATATTAGATTTTCTTCTATGGTTATTGGTTACAAGATTTATCACTCCAGCTAGGAAAATTTTGTATCTGGTACAAGAATTTATGTAGCATATCAGATGGTCAAGGAAAATGCAGAGTATGACCTATGTGAATTACTCTGAAGCTAGCTAATTGAGAATCTTGGAAAAATCAAGAAGGATAAGAAAAAATCTTTCAAGTATGACATTTTTTTGTTACTTTGGTTCTTCTACTTCATGAATGAAGTTCTGGGAGTTGGAAAAGTGCATTGGAACAGTGGTAAACCAATAGTTGTTCAAATCAAAGATATCTAGTATGGAATTGGTGACAACAAAGGTAGAAAAACTGCTATATGGGGTTATTTCAAAAAATTTCAGAGAGAAATGCAAGCTATGGAAAGGATTACCACATTTATTGTGGAAAATTAAAAGGAAATAATTTTCTTCATGGTTGATATTGATCAATATTTTTTAGAAGCTACATAACTTAGAACAGTTTGGATAATTCCTATGGGTTATGAAGTTGAAGAATACATTTTGGAGTTGTATGCTCAACACCTATTGAGTAAACCTCAGGATCTAATACAAGAAAGGTTTGGTACCTTTGAAGAGAAAGATATACAAGTACATGATCAATTGAAGAAGCCTATGATAGTCCACAAGGAGAGAAGGGAAGTTGAGGCTTTTGTAGAAAGCGTGGGTATATTAGCTAAAGCTATAAGGGAACCTAGGAAGAAAAGAGAACAAGTTGAAGCAGGAGAGCCAACTAGAACTGATTATGCTAGTCTGATAGCATCCTCTACCTGAACTAGATCTACCAGGAGCTCTACACTCTCATCTAGTCCTACAAAGAAGTAAAGCCCCGTGAAATCTCAATCCAAGACATATGGGAGAGAAGAAAAGAGGAAGAAGGATAAAAGAAAAAGAGTCTATGTTGTTGTTTCAGAGGATGAAGAAATTGAATATGATGAAGAGGTAAGAGAAATTAAGAAAAAGAGTTCAAAAGCATCAAAATTCTCTAAGGACAAGCCCTAAGGTGAAGAGAAAACAAAAAAAAAGATGAAAACTAATAAATCAGGTATGTCTATAGAGGAAGTGGAAAATGCTTTGATTAAGGATGGTAATCTTAGGCCACTTTGTGAATGGTATGACACTTTTGATAGTGTTGATTAGAGAATTCTTGAGGAAGCTACAAGAAATCATGTCAATAATTTCAATAAGACTCTCATAGAAATAATGTCATATTTGCCTAAAGGTTTGTATGAAGTCTTGGAAATGAGGAGAGTGAATGCAAGAAATGAAGAGTTGATCTATCTCCGATGATGTCAATGGAAGAGATGAAGAAAATCCTAAATGATGCAAAAATGGATTTAAAGAGAAAAATAAAGGTGAATAAGCTAATGATTGGGAAAAATGAAGAAGTTGCAAAGGATACTAAGAAAATCCTTAAGGCAATTATGTTAAAGAATAGATACAATGTTGTCTCTAAAGAAGTCCATGTTGAAGATGCTCCATCTGCTCTAGTAAAAAAAGAAGGAAAAGAAGATACATTTGAGGATACTCTGAATCCTCTAGATATGCATGAAACTAAAATTCCAATGGACACTAAAGCTCCTAAAGTTGTGTTAGTTGATGAAATTGAGATTATTGAAGCCAAGCAAGAATCTGTGGTTGAAGAGAAGAAGGTTGAGGTAAAGGAGATTCTTGTGGAAGCAAGAGACACTGATAAGGTAGTAAAGGAGTTCTTAGAAGAACAACAGGAGGAGTTTGACCTTGAATTGGTTATAGGTCCTATCAACTTGTCTACTTTATCTCCCATTCAAAAGCTGAAAGTTGCTTCATTCGCTCAGGATAAGGAAAGGGGGGAGATACTGAAATCTCGCATTGAAGATAGTGAGTTGCTAAATCTACCATCAGGTATTTTGGAAAATATCATGCCTACATATGTGAAAGACACATATGATTCTCCATCTGATTAGCTGAAGAAACTTATTAACTCTATAAGTACTCACTTTGAGTCACTTGAAAAGTTAGCTGAGGATAAGGTTTAGAAGGAATTTGATGCAAACAAGTTCAGTAGATTGAAAGGTATGATAGCTAATGAAAAATATTTATTAGCTACCCATGTAAAGAACATTCAAGGTGCTTTGTTTGAAGGTGGAAATGTTTAAAATTCATTCTTATCTTTGTCTAAGTTCACTGAAGACATTGAGAAGAAAATGAAGGAGTATGAGGAATAGTTAGTAGATATCTCTCAAGCATTTGATCCTCTAACTATTTATGTGAGCAAACATGAAGGTCAACTCATATCCCTACCTGAAAAAATAAAAAAATTTAAGCATGAAGAAGGAAAAATTGTTGAAATGGGTTGTGATATGAGAGGACTAATTGGTCCTAAGATGGAGTCAATGCTTAGTTCATTGAAGGAAGTGTAGGATGCTATGGTAGTCAATGATCCGGTAAATCTTGAGTCAGTAAAGATGCAATCTTACTTGTTCTATGGTCACATGCCTATTTCAAAAAGTCTCAAAAAGAGTTGGCACACAAGTTTGAGCCTATTGAAGAACAATTTTGTAGATATATTCAAGTTTATGTAAGTTGTGGAAGCATGTTTGTACATATGCAGTTTGTTCATAACAATTTTGTATGATTTTTGGTATGCGGATTCTCCTCTTTGCCAGTGATGTCAAAGGGGGGGGTGGGACAGTGAAAAATGTCATATTCATCTAAGGGGGAGTTGTGTTTTGAAGTTTTGAAGATTGGTAGTGTATTCATGTTGGTACTAATCTGACACTCAGACATTTTCACTGAGTGTTGCCATCAATGCCAAAGGGGGATATTGTTGGCAAGAGACACTACACATGTCATCTAGTCTTTTCATTAATGGAAACCCTAGTTAGTGATTCAATCCACACTTCAGTAGTTGCCTATAGCAGAAGTTAGATTGAAGTTTTGTGTTGAACTATCAAGCTAGAATAGAGCATTTGACACAGTCATGTTTATCGATCCATATGTAATTTCCTATTATCATTTTGAGTTTTGGATCATAGGGAATGTTTTTCGATGTATAATCTATCTTGTCTTTGAATCATAGAGCCTAGTATCGATTGGTGTGAAAGTTAGAAGATCTGGTTGATTTTTTTTCTATCTGACAATGCAAGAAGGCCGACTAAATGAATATAGCATGTTGTGGATCTTTGAGGAGTAATTTTTTGAATTATTTTATGCTCAAACATGTTGTTTTTGGTCCTCAATGTGTTGTATCTGACTTTGGTTGATGCACATTGAAAATTATCTTTAGATTGAGCCGACGGTTTGTGAATATTTTATGCTTTATTAAAGTTGACATATGGTTGATTAAATCTTTAGTCATGGATATACATAAGTGATCATTTATATCATTTGGATGTATCTACATAGTGTGTTGTGAAATTTGGAAAGAGTATAGATCGACTGTGCACAGTTTCACTTACGCAAAGTAGAGATTTGTGATCCAACTTTAAGGCAAACAGAGTTTTAGGAGTATAAGAGCATAATCAGATAGAAGGTCAAGAATGTGAATGATGAGCCTAACTAGAACTATAATATAACATTTTTAGATGCTACTCTCTTAGTTCAAACCTTTGGATGTAATCCAAATCCTTTTGTAAGACAGTGATTCTTCCTTTTGTATCTAAGTAGTGAGCTCTAGGCAGTGTGCCTAAATGCATGTGCATTCCTTTTGTAAACACTTATCTTTGAGTATACTCTTATTGTGGATTGTCCTTCCACTGTGGCTTTTCCCCTAACAAGGTTTCCACATAAAAATCCTTGTGTTATGGTGTTGTGGTTGAATGCTTTTTGTTCTTTCATTTTTCTTTTGGTTCAATGTTGTAAGTGGTTTAAAGATCAGGTTAATAAAGTTAAATTTTGTAGAACACTGATTCACCCCCCCTCTCAATGTTCCTTGATTGCAATAGTTCTTACATATCTCAATCCAATTTAATTCAAAGAGTTTCATCAAATGCTTTATCTAAAAGCAAAAAACACTTTTTCAATTGCTATTTAATGAGATGTTTCATAAAAAGATTCTAGTATATTTAATATTTTAATTGGAACAACTCAATTAAGCAAAGGATACAAAATATTCACAACACTTGGAAAACATAATATTCATAGTATATGATGAGAAGTTGACTTCTTGACACATTATCATACAAACATTTATCTTGAATAGTCTCTAAAAATTTTTACAACATAATCCTCATAGTACAAAATGAATTGTTATGTTCTTGATCTATCACCATATAAACATGTTGAAAGATGTATATGTCAACATTTTACAATATTATTTCTTGTATAGGAAACAAATTTGGGAGAAATATTTATAATTTATAATACAAATAAGAAATGGAATCAAGGGTGGAAACTTTATTTATCACACCAAATAATAAATTTACGTAATCTAGCATCACTTGTTTCTCTTAGACTCTAATTTTCAAGCATAGCATCACTTGTAAATTGAGGAAAAATAAAAAATTTCCAAGTTCCACCATTGTACGCATTTACAATTTGTTGTATATTGTTGTAAGGGAAAGGAGGATAATTAAAAAAAATCTTGCACTTGCTAGACTTGAGGATGATCATATGTATTTTGTGTAGAAAACATGGACTTCTCAACTGTCATGTGTATGTTTCTTTTTTCTATTGTTTCGCATGTCATCATAAGGGATCAAGCCAGTTGAATGTAGCTTGAAGTGATTCGACATGTTTGGGTAAGAAAGAGGACCATGCCTAGTGTAAACATACATATCAAGATGCGTTGGAGCAGTTTGTTCGGTCACACGAGTTACAAAATGAAAGTTGCATCACTTTGCAACTTTACATTGCTTGTATTTGACACTTTTTCCATCAAGTGGAAACTGGACACCACAAGAAGAAGAATCAAACATAAAAAAAAAATCAATAGAGGTTACTATAGAGGGATCCAATGTGATCTTGTAGGCTTAGACAAAGAGGTTGTAAGCATCACAATTTTTGAGTAATAGCCCATCAATGATTGATGCCCTTTTGCAGTTTAGACCCTTAACGGATAAAGCTAGTTGAATGAGGCTGAGAGCGATTTCATGTGTTTGAGTAAAAAAGAGGAACATACCTAGCATAAACATACCCATTTGGATGCATTGGAATAGTTTGTTTAGTCACATGGGTTGTAGAATAAAATTTGCACTTGGAAACTTTACACTGCTTGCATTTGACACGTTTTCCATCAAGTGAAAATTGGACACCACGGGAAAAAAACTCTAAGATAAAACTAAGAGAGGTTATTGTAGAGGGGTCCAATGTAATATTGTAGGGCTTAGATGAAGATGCTCCTTAAGCATCATGGTTTCTAAGTAATATCCCATCAAAGATTAAATCCATTTTTCACTTTGGACTCTTAAGGGATCGAGTTGGTACAATGTAGCTCAGAGTGATTTGATATGTTTTGGTATGAAATAGGACCATTCATAGTGTAAATGTAAAGTTCATAGGATGCTGGAGTTTTTTTGGTCACAGAGTTGTAAAACAAAATTTTCAACACTTTGCAACCTTTACATTGCTTGCATTTGACACTTTTTCCATCAAAAACTAGACACCACAGGGAAAATGACCATGAGATAACAAAAACTGAAAGAGATTATTGTAGAGGGGCCCAACACAATCTCATAAGGTTAGATGGATATTTTTTAAGCATCATGGTTTCTAAGTAATAGTCCATCAAATATTGTTGCTCTTTTGCACTTTGGACCCTTGAGGAATCGAGTCGGTTGAACATACTTCAGAGTGATTCTGTGTTTTTGGATGTGAAAGAGGACTATTTCTAGCATAAAAAATACCCATCCGGATGTGTTGGAACAGTCTGTTTGGTCACACGATTTGGAAAACAAAAGTTGCACCACTTTGTAACTTTACACTGCTTGCATTTGACACTTTTTCCATCAAGTGAAAATTGAACACCACGAGAAAATGACTCTGAGATAACAAAAACTGAGAAAGGTTATTGTAGAGGGGCCCAATGTAATCCCATAGGCTCACATAGAGGGTTTTTAAGCATCATGGTTTCTGAGTAATATCCCAACCCATCAAACATTGTTTCCCTTTTACACTTTGGGCGCTTAAGGAATTGAGTCGGTTGAATGTAGCTCAAAGTGATTCTGCATGTTTGGGTAAAAGAGAGGACCATGCATAGTGTAAATGTACCCATCTGGATGCATTGGAATAATTTGTTTGGTGACATGAGTTGTAGAATGAAAGTTGCACCACCTTGCAACTTTACACTACTTGCATTTGATACTTTTTCCATCAAGAGAAAATTGGACACCATAGGAAATCAACTTCAAGACAACAACAACTAAGAGAGGTTATTGTAGAGGGGCCCAACACAATTTCGTAGGCTCAAAAAAAGAGTTTTTAAGCATCACAGTTTCTGAGTAATAGCCCATCAAATATTTTTGCCCTTTTCCACTTTGGACCCTTAAGGAATCAAGCTGGTTGAATGTAGCTCGGAGTGATTCCACATGTTTGGGTGCAAAAGAGGACCATTCCTAGCATAAAAGTACCCATTCAGACATGCTGGAGCAGTCGATTTCATTACATGAATTGTAGAACAAAAGTTTCATGACTTTGCAACTTTACACTACTCGCATTTGCACTTTTTCCATCAAACAAAAACTGGACACCACAGGAAAATGACTATGAGATAACAAAAATCAAGAGAGGTTATTGTAGAGGGGCCCAACATGATCCCATAGGCCCAAACAAAGAGTTCATAAGCATCACAGTTTCTGAGTAATAGCCTATCAAATATTGCTGCCCTTTTGTTTTTTAGACCCTTTTGGGATCGAGTCGGTCGAACGTAGCTTGGAGAGATTCGATGTGTTTGGGTGCAAAAGAGGAACATGACTAGTGTGAATGTACCCATCCCGATGCATTGGAATAGTTTGTTGGTCACATGAGTTGCAGAATGAAAGTTGCACCAATTTGCAACCTTACACTACATGTAATTGACACTTTTTCCATCAAGTCAAAATTGGACACCATGAAAAAATGACTCCGAGATAACAAAAATTGAGAGAGGTTATTGTAGAGGTTCTCTATGTGATTTCAATGCCTCAAACAAAATTCCTATAACTGACATGGTATTCATGTAACAAGGCATCAAAGATTGCTTCCCTTTTGTAATTTGGATTGTTAAGGGATTATGTTGTATAAATTACAAATGTTTAAGGGCAGCAATAAATTTCAAAATTTGAGTAAATCTCATTACAAATTTTTAGTTTAATAGACTGTATGCTATATTGATATTCATATATAAAAAATTAGGTTGATTTTTTTAAATAAATGAAGTTTTTTAATAAGTTAGTCAATTGGTGCTAGTTATAATAGGGAGAGAATAAAAGAAGAAAAAGAATGATCTGTAACCATAAATGATTATATTACACTCACTATATTAATAATATATTGTTTACAATAAAATGGGATTTCTCTGGCTATCCTAATTCTCTTTTTTTTCTATAATTATCTAATATGCTTCATACACCATTCTAAAGACCAAGTGCTTGTACTTGTAGGCACAATGCCTTAGGTACTCCATTCTCACAAATATTTTAAAATGTCACTCATACATTCTAGATTATCTTATAATATCTACATCATAGGTGCTCATGATGGGTTTAACTTCAAATGAATAACTTGAGATTCCCTCACTAAGCTTCACATGCTCTTTTATAATGGCTTCAAATCAAAATTGAGATTTGTTAAGATCATCAAAATAAGGATGTTGCATTATTTTTTTGGCTGATATTCTCTTGGATTGCTCATAAATCAGCATTTTTTGCAAGGAGACACCAATCAATTTTTAGTAGTTTACTTAAAAATAGGCAAAGTAAAAGAAGAAAAATAAAGAGAATCCAAAATGGAAATGAAATGTAAATAGATGGAAGGAACTTACAAAAAACAAATGCACACACTACTGAATTTGACTCCATTTTCTGACAAACGTTCGTCAGTTCTTCAACAAACATTTGTTGGAAAATCAACAAATTGACGAAAAAAAAATTCATCGCCATTTTTTCATCAAAATTTTGACGATGAATTAAACGTCGAAATAACAGCGCAAATTCATCAGTCATCGACACCATAAAATGGCTTAGATGTTCGTTGAAATATCGATAAAAACTTTGTGTTTCCATCAACAAATTACAACCAAAATGCAATTGCAATGGCTCTTCTG
>VDFB02381275.1:0-19214 GCA_007258455.2 Sequoia sempervirens | reverse complement strand
AACAATAATTCTTCATTGAACTGTGATTGTGAGACTGTCAAATACCAATTGAATGGTTGCTACTAACGGAGCTTCATACAGGAGTTCATCTGTGCTTACATCTGAGTTATTTTGGCTCAGTAGATTTCAATTTACAATAAGGAAGAGGGCTTTTTCTCATCTGGACGCTATCTTCATCAGTATTCTTGCTTTCAAAAAAGAGTCTTCCACATCTTGCAGAGGTCGTACTTGTATTGGGAGGCGTGCTTCATCTGGAAAGGGCGTATGAAGGAGAAGACTAAAACGCCTTTCTTTTGGGTCATTTCTTGACTCCATTGTGGGCGCCTATACTTCTCAGCAGCTTTTCTCCAGTTTTTGCATGGGAGAAAGCAAATCCAGGGCCTAGGCATTGCTATTACGCAATTTCAGCATATCTTGCCTAGTGTGCACTGATCTTCTTTATTTAATTATTATGGAGGTTTCCAGGTATGTTCGTTGTATGCAATTGCTTTGTATGAATTGCCAGATCAATAATAGTATTGAAGTTGTTCTTAAATTTCTCGTATTTCAATTTCATTTCCATTTTTATGCTTGGCGCACTCTATACTTGTTGCTCAAAATTCATCAAAAAAAAAAAACAAAACACAAAAACAGACAGTTTTAGCTCAGATCTTGAGTTGGAGCCAGCAAGGCTCTTCACAGTGGTATCAGAGCTTTAATCCTGCTAGCTTGGAGGGTTAGAAGTATCTATGCGATCACACCAAAGTGGTTATAATAGGTATTACTCATGCAAGAGACCTAAATTGCAGAGAAATTCATTTGAGGAGTTTCCTTTTGATAATCCATTCGAAGAGATACCATAGGAAAACATGGGAGATAGAAATGATGGTGAGCCACACACGAATCTTGGTAACAATGAAGATCAAGAAGCCAAGGACATTTTGAGAGGTCTGTTGCTGGATAGGAATAGGTAGCCAATGTGTTGCAACAGCTGAGTATAGCCGTTCAGCACTTGAACATTCCTAGGAGACAGTTGCAGGATCAGGAGGAGGAAGGTAGTGTACATGGAACTCCATGGAGGACAGTTACTCCGGCACGCACCTATGACAGGCCTACTCGCCCAGTGTTTGTGAGAAATGATCCTAATGAGGAGCACGTGGCTAAGGAGGGAGGTGACGTGAATTTTGTTGATAACATCATGACACTGCATGATGAGTGGGATGCTTTGCCCCAAAGACTTAAGGATCACCTTAACTTTGATAGATTCATTAGCCAGAAGAGAGAGCATGGCAGGAACAGGACAAAGATGAGGCCTAGAAACAGGAACCATGATCTAAGACAGGCAACAAACAAACTCACCTTGACCAACTTTGATGGCAATGGCAAAGTCACAGCTCGAGCTTGGGTGAGTAAACTAGATACCTTCTTGACATTACGTCCAACGGCATAAGAGGATGCCATAAGGTTCGCAACTCTACACTTGGATGGCATAGCCCATGACTGGTGGCACCATGGCATGGTTACATTACAGCATGACAGGATCACTACTTATCAGGAGATCACAGATAGATTGGTTGAGAGATTTGACAAACGAGATCCAAAGTTATACTTTAGAAATCTCGCTCAACTGAAGCAGATGGGTAGTTTAGAATCCTATATTGGAGAGTTTCAGAAGCTCTCAGTCATGGTAACTGGCATGTCTGAGAGGAGATTGGTAATACTATTCATAGAGGGTCTATTTGAACCTATAAAAGGTTGGATCAAGGTATTCGATCCACCTACCTTGCAAGAGGCTATGAGGAAATCTCGTAGCATGGAACTTACCACACCTCGTAGTAAGTTCCCTTCCAAACCGTCCTCATCCTACAATGATAACAGATCTGATCCAAAGAAAACAGAAAACTCAGACCAAAAAAAAAGTTTAGAGCTCCTTTGGATCGAGAACCGATCAATGATTTACATAGGAAAAAGCTTTGCTTTTATTGCAAGGGCCCTTATGATCTTAACCATGACTGTCCCCTCAAGCCTAAAGGTCAAAATAGGCACATGGAGTGGTATTTTGAGGGAGAAGATATGACTGATGAAACAGACCAGCACACTAATTTAGAGGGTTCAGAGGCAGTGAACTCCGAGAATGAGGTAGAAAATGAAGGAGAATTTGAGTTAGAGGAAGCTCACATGTCTAGTATGCAGAGAGATGGTTCATTCAGACAACGTGGACTCTCAGTTGGTCAAAGAGTCATATCCTTACTTGATACAGGTGCAACAAATAATTTCATAGATGCACGGTTGGTTGAGAAAAGAGGGATTCAAACTCAAGAGTTTGAAGGGATTAGAGTGAAGGTTGTTGATGGTTATAGTCTTACCTGTGATAGGATGATTCAGGATCTGCACATGAAACTCAATAACTTTGAGTTCAAAGTAGACTTCTATGTGGTGAAGATGGGCAACACAAATGTGGTTCTTGGCATGAAGTGGCTTCATGCAATAGGTGAATTTACAGTCAACCTTAGAGAGATGGAAATAAAATTTAAGGTTGATGGAATAAACCACATACTCAAGGCCATCAAGGGCAACAACTTGAAGGTTATTACTCTCAGGAGAATGGAGAGGTTGATTAGACGTAACATGGTAGAGTGGGCAGCTGATTGTAAATTAATGCCTACGTATGAGGAGCAGCAAAAAACACCTTACCATCCCGATGTACAAGAGCTTAGAATTAAGCATGCAAAAGTGTTCAGTGACAATCCTCATGGTACACCTTCTGATTGGAGCATTGAGCACATTATTGAGTTGGACGAGGGCACTAAGCCCATCATGATCACACCTTACCGGGAGCCAAAGCGATTGAAGGATGAAATTGAAAAGACCATCAAAGAACTCTTAGCTATGGGACACATAAGGCCGAGTAAGTCACCTTTCGCTTCATCAGTTGTTTTGGTGAAGAAAAAAGATGGTACACTCAGGATATGTATCAATTATAGGATGTTAAACAAGAAAACCATCAAGAATAGGTATCCAATTCCACGTGTTGATGAGTTGATAGATGAGCTACATGGAGCTTGCTACTTCTCAAAGATTGATTTGAGGATAGGATACCATCAGATCAGAGTCCGAGAGGAAGATGTTGAGAAGACCACCTTCATATGTCATTGTGGACATTATGACTTTTTGGTTATGCCTTTTGGTTTAACCAACGCTCCAACCACCTTTCAGTCCACCATCAACAAGGTCTTCCATCCTCAGTTGAGGAGATTCGTTCTAGTTTTCTTCGACGACATATTGGTTACAGCAAATCTTGGGAGGAGCACATGGTTCACCTGGATACTGTGTTGTACTGTGTTGAGCATACTTGACAGGGAGTCCTTGTACGCCAAGGAGTCCAAGTGTGCATTGGGAATGGCAGAACTTTTATACTTGAGTCACATCATCAACAGAGAGGGAGTTCATATGGATCCAGATAAAGTTCGTGCTATCATTGACTGGCCTACACCTAAGACGTTGACACAGCTCAAGGGGTTTGTAGGTTTATGCGCCTTCTACCGTCGGTTTGTCAGTGGGTTCTCGCGGCATGCTGCACCACTAACAGATTTGACCAAGAAGGGAGTTTTTGTTTGGACGCCTCTAGCACAGGAGTGTTTTAAGAAGTTCAAACATCTAATGACTACTTGTCCAATCTTAGGTTTGCCATATTTCACCAAGCCTTTTGAGCTTCACTGTGATGCTTGTGGAGAGGGTATTGGTGCAGTTATTATGCAGGATCGTCATCCTATAGCTTTCGAGAGCAGGAAGTTGAGGGATCCTGAGAGGAGCTATAGCATTTATGATAAGGAAATGTTGGCCATCATGCACACAATGGCCAAGTTCAAGCAGTATCTTGTTGGCAGTAAGTTTTCTGTAAAAATTGATCACAACAACTTGAGACATTTCCTTGGACAGCGAGATCTGAATGAGAGACAACACAAATGGGTTAGCAAGCTTCAATCATATGATTTTGACGTCTCCTATGTCAACGGTACACAGAACATAGTTGTTGATGCCTTATCTCGCCGTCCTCATTTGAGCTCCATGGCAGAGAGTATGGAGGATTGGAGACACATGATAGTTGCAAAGTATGCCAAGAATTCATGGGCTTCTGGTATAGTAGATGGGACAGTAGAGGACAGCAGATACTTTCTTGTGAGTGATCTTATCATTTACAAAGGAAGAATATTCTTAATTCCAGGTTCAGAGATGAGGGAGAAGGTGTTGAGGACCTTTCATGATTCACCCATGGCTGGACATCCTAGTTACTTTAAGACCTATAGGCAGGTACGGGAGAGGTTCACATGGAAAGGTCTCAAATCATATGTTCTTCAGTATGTCAAGGAATGCTCTGTTTGTCAGCAGAACAAGCAAGAGCATACATACCCTGCGGGGTTGCTTCAGCTGCTTCCTATTCCTGAGAGGAAGTGGGAATGCTTGTCTATGGATTTCATTACGGGCTTGTCGAAAGCTCAAGGGAGAGATAGCATTTATGTGGTAGTAGATCGATTAACAAAGTATGCACATTTCTTTCCAATCACTACTACCTACTTAGCTACACAGGTGGCAGATTTGTTCTTTCAAGAAGTATTCAGGTTGGATGGGTTACCTCGGAGTATTGTCAACGACAAAGACAACGGGTTCATGGGTAATTTCTGGCAGGAGTTATTCAGACTATGCAGGACAGAGCTTACTCCGAGCACTAGCTACCACCCACAGATAGATGGGCAGAATGAGATTGTTAACAAATGGGTGGAGGGATACCTACAGAATTACATTTCGGGGCAGCAAAAGGCTTGGTGAACTGGTTACACCTTTGTGAGTATTGCTACAATTCCACTCACCATATGAGTATATAGATGACACCTTTCAGAGCATTGAATGGCTATGATGCTCCTAGTTTCCTCGATTTACTGTTGAGTGATCGCAGAGTACCTAGTTTTGGGGATTGTTACAAGAGAACCAGGACATCATGAGAGCAGTTCGTGAAAACATCCAGAAGGCTCAAAATCAGCAGAAGTAGTATGCTGATCAGAGGAGAGTTGAGCAATCGTTTAAGATCGATGACATGGTGTATTTGATGCTGCAACCTTATAGGCAGTCCACTCTTAGGAAGAGAGGAGCATAGAAACTCAAGCCACGCTACTATGGGTCGTTCAGGATTGTCAAGCGTGTTGGCAAGGTGGCATAGGAGTTAGATTTACTGGTGGACAGTAAGGTTCACAAATGTGTTCCATGTGTCTCGCCTCAAGAAGGCATTGGGACACCATGTAATTCCTTCTACAAACTTACCACCCCTAGATGATGAGGGGATGTTGATATTAGTACTTGAGACCATTCTGGATTCCAGAGAGCGTCATCTTCGGAGGCAGGTTATCAGGGAATATTTGATAAGTGGAGAGATCTATCGGTAGAGGATGCTACTTGGTAGGGTGACAGTATTCTACAGCATCCAGCTTTGAGTTTGCTTGAGGACAAGCAAATTCAGGGAGGGCGGACCGTAATGTCCCCACTCTAGTCAGTTTCAGGAACAGTTGAGTTAGCCTATTTCTTGGACCACTATAGGCTGACAGGATCTGGTTAGGGGGTTTTGGTGGGTATTGTCATTCGCACTCCTTCACTTCAGTATGGGATTTAGTACAGGCGTTTGTAGTTCAATGTTCGCCAGCTTCTGACGGCACAGAGAAATACCGAGTTTGGAGGGAGTTATGAATATTTATGTGGTCAAGTTAATTATTTAACTTATTGGGTTATTAAAAAGTCAAATTGACTTTATAGGAGTAAAAGGCCACTTAATATTTTATAAAGTGATAATTAAATCACTTTAGTGAAAAAGTACGCCCAAGTCATTTAATTGACTATTGGAGACTATTGAGAAAGGCTAAATAAATGTATTTAAATGACAAAAGTCATACTTTTCTTGAAAGTCGTGCTTTTTGAAGATATAAAGAAAAAGGGATGCAAGTCAACCTCACCTTTTTGATCATTTGACATTGCATCTTGATATCTTCTTTGTGGTTTTTGTTTGAGGACAAGGGTTTTAGGAAATTCTTCATTGATCTGTGATTGTGAGACTGTGAAATACTAGTTGAATGGTTGCTACTGAGGGAGCTTCATACAAGAGTTCATCTATGCTTACATCTGAGTTATTTTGGTTCGGTAGATTTCAATTTACAATAAGAGGGCTTTTTCTCATCTAGACGCCATCTTCATTAGTATTCTTGCTTTCAATAAAGAGTCTTCAACATCTTGCAGAGGCCGTACTTGTATTGGGAGGCGTGCTTCATCTAGAAAGTGCGTGTGAAGGAGAAAACTAAAATGCCTTTCTTTTGGGTCATTTCTTGACTCCATTGTGGGCGCCTATACTTCTCAGCAGCTTTTCTCCGGTTTCTGCATGGGAGAAAGCAGATCCAGGGCCTAGGCATTACTATTACTCAATTTCAGCATATCTTGCCTAGCATGCACTGATCTTCTTTATTTAATTATTCTGGAGGTTTCCGGGTATGTTGGTTGTATGCAATTGCTTTGTATGAATTGCCAGATCAATAATAGTATTGAAGTTGTTCTTAAATTTCTCGTATTTCAGTTTCATTTCCATTTCTATGCTTGGCGCACTCTATACTTGTTGCTCAAAATTCATCAAAAAACAAACAAAACACAAAAACAGACAGTTTTAGTTCAGATCTTGAGTTGGAGCCAGCAGTGCTCTTCACAGCAAGTCATTTGGAAAGCAAGAACTAGGGTGGTGGACATGCATACTAACTTATTTTATGGCAAGCCACATAGTTTTTATTCTAGTATTCAAGCTTTCCAAAAATGCATTGTATGGCATTCAACAAGCAATCTCAAAGTTCACTATCAGATAAAGGATTCCAATAGGCCCTAGAATTACTTAGAGGGCAAGCTACTAGCAAATAATTGTTTGTAGGGAATATGTGAAACTTTCAAATACTCTGTGGATCATATGGAGTTCTTGGTCATACCATTCAATGTGATTAATGCTTGGGCTACTTTCCAACTCAAGGCAAATTAGGGATCCAATGTTTAGATGAGACAATTTGTTTTGATGAGGTTTTAAGACATGTTGATATGTAAGAAGGCATGGAAGGATCAGATGATTACCTGAAACTGATCATTGGGATTCTAAAGCAGCAAGCTCTATTTCGAAAGGAATTTAAGTGTGAGTTTGGGAACATATATATTTTATACTTTGGATAATCACTATTGCTCAAGGCATGCAAGTGGATAAGAAGAGGATTCAAGCTCTTCTAGTTTGTGCATTCTCTACTATGCTAATTCTATTAAGGAGATCCTTTAGCATATGCCACAATAATAGAAGGTTTGCTGGCAGGACTGAAAATACAGTCACTCTTGCAGATTTTGCAAGTAGTGAAGAATACCTTGGGGAGGATAAATTCAAAATATCTGTATTTGATCAAAGGCAGAGATATGATTGTCAGATTTGTAGAGATGGCCATAAATGCATCCAAGGAAAAGAAAGGAAAGATTAATGAGCTCAACTCTGAGCTTAAATCAACCCAAGACTCTTTACAAAAAGTCCAAATGGCACTTTGGGAGACAGAAGAATGGCTTGATGCTGCAACACACTTCTAGGAACAAGAGAGTGAAGCAAGGGCTCATGAAATTAGGCAGGTAACTGAAGAGCTTTATAGGCATCTCAAGGAATCTGATTTAGAATAGTTTCCAAGAATACCAAAAGTTTCAAGCACAAAGTTGGGCTTAACTAAGACAGTTGGGCAAGGTCGTCTACACATAAGAGTATGGGATTTGCAATCAGTGTCTCCATATGGAGAAATCACTGTGGAGCTGAAATTCAAGGATGAAGAGAAAGAAGTAACATTTCAAGGTAGGGTGATTGGAGTCCCAAGCAAGGCCACAACAAAAAGAAAGGAGGTATATCCTCAAAAGAACCAACTGGCTCAAACCACTCCATACACAGAGACAACCTAAACTCTATCACTTCAATATATAATGTCTGGTTTGCCATCGATCTACTCAATATTACCCTCCAGAGGTTGTCACCCGATGGGATAAGTATTGGCTGCCAAAAACATGAGCCAAGGACCAATACGAAGGCAGTTTCCAACTATCAATCTGCTGCTCTAAATGTTTTCAGCTTTATCCACACCTACTTTGCAATCATTGAAAGATTTTCGGTGACTTAGTGGAACGTTAGGCCATTACCATTCCTAAAGTGTTCTCAGCTAGTACAGGGAAGTTACCAATCTTTATTTTCTTGGTTCTGAATAAAGGAACTCAGTTTTGCAGCAATGCTGCTATGTTCCTACCAATCATTTCTATAAATTTATGCTTTGGATGGATAATATCTTCCACGAGCTGCTGTAGCTCTAAAAGTTTGAGGGAGTTCTCTTTGCTTGATGTTGTGGGTGGAAGATCTCACCTATTTGGGCCACTAAATGCAAATATTCCAAACTACACATTGCTGATTGGAAAGGGATTGCAAGCAACATATGACTATTACAATCATATTCTAGCTTGCGCATTGCTGTGTTGAGAGAAATTTCAAGCAACCTATTCTAGTTATAGCCATTTTCCAAACAACATAATGTCCATCTTTGGAGATGCTACCATCATCATTCTTAGCTACTATATTACAACAATTGCAGCCACACAGGTGCTATCAGTTATGAGGTTGAGTAAAGGATGCAAACTAAAATTAAGGAGAATTTGTTTTGGACACATCCACCCTATTGAGCTTTTCTCAAGTTGTGAACATTGCAAGAGGATCTCAAGGAGAATTTCAAATGAATATTAGAGAAGCACAGCATAAGCATGGTGAGCTCTTGTGGGAGTTTGTGGATATTTTCATTCATTATCATGACAAAAAGGGGCATATGGAGGATTGGTTGCTTTTGTTACTTGATCCAAGACAAAGGTGGGGAGATATAATAGTGTATCTCATCATAGATCATCTAGTTCATTGGAGGAACCACCCTACAGAGGAGATTACTTGGAAGGTTTGAATTGAATTTGCATTGCTTGAGGACAAGCAATCTTTGGGAAGGGCGGACTTTTAATGTCCCCTTTTCTATTAATTCATGTTTGTGGACCAAAGGACTATTTCCCATTGCCTATGTCTCCCTTAGTCAATCAATACATAGGTGTCCTCCCTCTCTATCCCCCAAGAGCCTAGCTAAGTTCCCGAAAGTTTCTAGTGTGGGGGCATATGTATTCAAAATTTTGAGTGCAAGCAAATTGTTGAGGTTTTGGACTTTCCCCTCCCAACATGCCTTTTCTCCCAACTCTGGTGTTTCCTTTATTCCTATTGGAGTATCAGACTTATCCATCCAAGGATACCACTCGTCCATTCCCAACTCCTTTTCCTTGCTTTGTTAGAGTTTCGGACTTTCCCTTACCATCATGTCCCTTGCACAAACTCCAATCTCTGACCAATGGTAAGCATCATGAAATATCTTTGACCCTCAAACCTTGACATTCTCACCTTTTTGCTCTATAATTCCTACCTATCGCCTACATAGTTGAGAGCACCATTAACGGCCAAATGGGATGCCACAACTTCTCTAGAAGGGATTCTCTGTAAAAACTCTAACCAGTTCTGCTCCGGAAACTCAGATTTGGCCTTCTTATATTCCGTCACATAGTTGGCATGCAATGTCTGAGTTCTGATTTTTGTTTGTTTTGTCAATATATGTGTTTGTTTTGTTTGAGTTTGTGTTGTTTGCTATGCAATTACATATACCAATTGATTGAAAATAGAACAAACAACATTGCATTCATTAAAATAGATAAACCAACACCAATTTAAGCCATTATTCAGTCTATAGCAAGTCTGATTACAATTATATCAGGTCTGATGTAAATTATATCAGACTGATGCAACAGTATTAAACCCCTAATTGCTAATATGATATTATTGCACCATAAATAATGCAACTACAAGCTGATTAATTGCAGCAAGATATGTTCATACCCTTTTTATTCCAAAACTCTTACAATCAAATTGCATACCCAGAAATCAATATCTATCATTGCAGGTCTGAAACTGTATCACAGCAAATTCTGGAAGTGTAACCAGCAATCTGGAAAATGTTTCTCAGCAACCTTCATATCAGCATACTGGGAAATTCTGGAAATGATCACAGCAATAGAAACCCTCTAAAAATGTCGATGAAACAACACCAACCAAGCACTTCATTGTAGCCATCACTGTAGCACATTACTGTAGCGAATCACTGTAGCATTTTACTGTAGCGCAGGTACTATTCATGTGTTACTGTAGCAGCCAACACAAAGCTTGAAATCTGATTGCTGATGGCTGCCAATGATGAATCTTCGGGTCTGCACTTGATAGTCCTTCAATAATCTTCAAACCCTAGATAAAATTTTCACCTTTAAGCACAAATAGAACCTCTGTATGAAGTTCCCCTGAATGCCAAATTCAATGGATATTTCACCACCTCAAATGGCTGCAACACTGAAGAGTTTATCGTTCTCGAATGGCATGAAAGACAGAAACCCTTGGCTTCCTCTCACAGACACAATTCACAAAATAAATGCTCAATTGAATATGTGCAAAAAGACTCCAAAGTAAAATATATAAGCCTTCTTGAGAAAGTCGAATTTCTCCAAAAAGGCACATTTAATAACATTAAAATGTTATTTTCTTGCAACTTTTAATATTTCGTAAAATACTTTGGAGTTGGCACCCAATATTTAATTAATAATATGGCCCCCTTTTTAATGATGACTTTATAATACCCTTTTTAATAATTAAATATTATTTTGAGCCATTTAAATTTTAATATCTCCTTCAATATTTAATATTTCATCATACCGTCTGAAACTGGGATCAATTCTGCAAACCTCAATACAACCAAGTGCCTTACTAAAAATAGTAAGGGTCCCTCTCAACCAAACTCAAGCTTACTATAAATAGTAAGTATAGAAAACAGGCCCCTGGAGACACCAAACGAAAGCCAGAACTGAAAATCACTGAACTCCAGAGAAGATACAAGCCTCAACTAACCAAGACTCTACCTCAGAAGACCCTCTAATCATCTATATTAGCCTACGAGAGTCAATGATAGACTAAACCATCGGCAAACATGACCATGCTAAAAAGGGGACATTACATTCTCCCGCCAAAAAACATTGTTCCAAATGAAAGGCGTGGATTTATGTGTACTTGCAGCTTGAAGGATAATAATGGCCATATCTCATTAATGTAGTAGTTGAAGTTGGTCGTTGTTTCAGAGGTTTTTAAGGGCTCTTCTCCTCCCTACATGCTTCAATCAATGGATGCCATTAATGCTGATGACATCAAGGAACAACCACAAATCTCTTCCGCAAGTTGTTCAAATATGCCAAGGGAGATATATTCTTGTATTTTTCATTATTAAGAGGACATTTTTTGACTATTGTACACACTAGAACCCTAGCTCACGTTATTTTGAGCACCAATGTTTGAACAATCGAATCTAAGGACGAAAACCCTTTGGTTTCCCAAGCACAAGGATGAAACCCTTTGCTCAATCACAAGTTCACCAAAGGTTGTGAGCAAACCCCCTTGGTCGTAGATGGATCTCATACAAAGGTCATAACACAACCTTCCAAGGCATGGATCCTCCATTATAAAGAGTTTGCATGACATCATTGTTGTCATGGGTACAACATAGTATTTCTAACATGCAATTGTAGTTAGTAGTTGTTGTTTCCATCATTGGTGTATCTTGTTGTATTTCTAGTTGTCGCTACCATAATAGCATTTATAATGTATTGCAATCCCATCAATGCAAGAAATACTCTACAACCTATTTGAATCTTCACAAGCCCGAATTGTAACCTAGATAATTCATGTTAATGCATAAATCGTGTTATGTGATCTAGGTTTGTGTTAGATTTGACTAAACTATATAGATCTGAAATCTTTTTATTAAGTTATCAATATTAATGTGTAAATTGCAAGAAATCTAGGGTTTTGAAGATTATTTGCATTTGTATTTCAGTCAGGACATTACATCTCTTGATGCAACTTGTTCTTGTCTAATGTGCACAATTCATAGCAAGTTTCTCTATTTTATTTGTACTTGAGATACTGGTAGTTTAGCTTTACTTCTTCAAAATTTGGCTAGTTCCCTGAAGGGATCAAAGAAAGGTAGTTCAAAATTATCATTAACCTTTTGGTGAGAAACTCACCACCCTAATTTTGTAAAACTGCTCAAAATTTTAAAAGCCATAAGGGAGGAGGACCCCTTTTGGGCATAATGCAAGGATCTTTGCATGGAGCAGGTTGTTTAATGCAATTTTTTGCAATAAAAAGATCAATGGAGGAATCAATCATGACATTACATCTCTTGATGCAACTTGTTCTTGTCTGATATGCACAATTCACAGCAAGTTTCTCTATTTTATTTGTACTTGAGATGCTGGTAGTTTAGCTTTGCTTCTTCAAAATTTATCTAGTTCCTTAAAGGGATCAAAGAAAGGTAGTTCAAAATTATCCTTCCCCTTTTGATGGAAAACTTGCCACCCTAATTTCGTAAAACTGCTCAAAATTTTAAAAGCCCTAAGGGAGGAGGAACCCATTTAGGCATAATGCAAGGATCTTTGCATGGAGCAGGTTGTTTAATGCAATTTTTTGCAATAAAAATATCAATGGAGGAATCAATCATTAATAAAACACCCAGCATAATATTTTTGCAAATATGTAAAAGCCTGCCCACAAATGCTTGTTGACTTTTTTGTTAGCGCCATCCTGTACATTCAATGATGAGAGTTACATAAGGCCTTAGAAGCATTAGAACCTTTCAAGTTTTGGGACAGAAAAGAGCATTTGTGTTACAGATCTCTCCAAAAACATACCAGTAACAAGCAATACTTGTAAGATGCCAACACAATTGTCTCACAGCAACAAAGGAAGTAACTGATTTATATAATTATGTTAGAATGTATCAGCCACGATTTGTACATGACAACAATGCATACTCATCACAACACATACGGATCTATAGGATACCAAATCAGAATGTTTTGCACAGGGGCGATGAGAAATAGCTCATAATGAAATGATACCACAAGTTGACTCACAACAGAAAAGAATGTTGTCTCGGAATAATAACAGATCTCGGATTTATTCCCAGCAATACTAACATATACAGGAACAAATGCCATTGAAATATATATATATATATAACTCAGTTTTGGAAGCAATGGAGTTACACGGATATCATACTGACTATATATATATAACTCATAGTTTCGGAAGCAATGGAGTTACACGGATATCATACTATATATATATATATATATATATAACTCACAGTGTTTGACAGCAATGGAAATTACACCGATACAGATGTGACAAGTCACAATAGGCAACTAGATCAATAGCAAATAATACTGGAAATCCGTGAAACTTGCATTGCATGACTCAGACTGTTGGATGAGTTCACAATAGGTAGGAGGCTGTTGATTATCCTATATGCATTGTATTGATCATGCACCCACAAGTTGAGTATGAGGCCATATGGCGATGCAATCAATGCCGTAGAAATGGCGCCCCTCCTTTCTCAGACTCCTCTATGCTTCCTTTGATGGCAAATCGAATGACTACCTTCATTCCCACTCTGGAGGCTACAAGTGTTGGCCTTCAAGGAGGCACGAGTTGGAGGCTCCGCCACCACTCTTGCTCCAATCGTTCTTCCCACACAGCTGTTAGTACTCTAATGTCAAGGCCTGAAATTGCAAAGACATGAAATTAGAACTTGCATAGCTACTCGCCAGGGCAAGAAATCACAGAAGCAAGACAAGGTTTGGCGTCCCACCTTGTAGCAAATCTGCAAAGGGTTTCATCTCCCGACTCTCTAGACAATGCGTCCAACTGTGATTCATGCCTTCGAAACCAAAACTTTCAAACATATATACCAGCATGTATGCAATCCAAATGGGTCGGCTAGGGTTGTATAAAATATTTATTATTATTTCAAAATAGTTATTATTATATTACTTAATTATTTAATATAATTTTAAATATATTATTTAATATTAAAATTGAATTAAGTTAGTGCTAAGAAACACTATTTCCCACCAAAGATCAAATTTAGGGTTAGGCTAAGTTGGGGACATCACAGTCCTCCCCGCCCAAATATTGCTTGTCCTCAAGCAACCTCAAATTTGGATGCTCAAAAATCCCCATGCCTTCCTAAGTCGCATCTTCAATAGGTAGATTCTTCCATTTCACCAAGTATTCCGAAATCACCTTGTTCCTCAGCCTTTTCTCCCTAGCATCTAGGATCGTTTTGGGTGCAAGTATCAATTTGCCTTCATCATCAAGAGGAGCAACTCTATTGAAGGTGTGACCTGCTATCCAATTACCCTTTTTAAGCATGACAAATGAAAGATGTTGTGAATTCTGCTATCCTGTGGCAACTCCAGTTCGTATGCAACCTCTCCAATCTTCCTTACAATCCGATAGGGTCCATAAAACCTTAGCTTCAGCTTTTTTGCACCATTCCCCTTGAGGGTAGACTGTCTATATGGCTGCAACCTCAAATAAACCATATCACTAACCTCAAAAACTCTCTTTGTTTTGTGTTGATCTAAATACATCTTTTGTTGGTTTTGAGCACACTATAAATTCTCCTTGAGAGCATTCAAGATGTCCATACTTTGTTGCACCACATCCCTTGCTCTAGGGACCCTACTATCAATAAGGATCAAATCCATCAATGAAGTAGCATCATAACCATAGAGATCCTTGAAAGGTGGCATACCTATAGACATGTGATGTGTGGTGTTGTAGCAAAACTTCCCCAAATGCAACCACTTAATCCAAGTTGTTTGTTGCCCTATAAAATAGTTCCTTAGGTAGCCTTTGATCCACTTATTCACAATTTCAGTTTGCCCATCTGTTTGTGAATGGTAACTAGTGCTTGGAATCAAATTCCGTGTGAGTCAAACGAAAGAGCTCTTGCCAAAACAAGTTGATAAATTTGTTGTCCCTGTCACTCACAATATTTTTGGGCAGCCCATGAAGTCAAAATATCTCTTTAAAAAACAAATCAGCAACTTGGGGAGCCTTATATTCTGAAGGAATGGCATGGAAATGAGTATATTTTGTAAGCCTATCAACAACCACATAAATACAATCCTTACCTTGCACCTTAGGCAGCCCCATAATGAAATCCATGGAGATGCTCTCCCATTTTTTATTTGGAATGGGTAAGTGCTGCAACAATCCAACGGGAAAGACATGCTTGATCTTGTTTTGTTGGCACACCAAACACTCTCTAACATGCTGCAACACATCATTTTTTAGTCCCTTCCATGAAAAACGCTCTCTAACTTGCTTGTATGTCTTGTAGAAACCCGGATGACCAGCAAGTGGTGTGTCACAACAAGCTCTCAAAATCCTCTCCTTCACCTTCGATTTTGGCACAAGATACACACGATCTTTGTAAAGGATGGGATCTTCAACCACCTTGTATCTATCATCATGCAACCTTCCATCTAAAGTGTCAATAACAAATGAATCTTTGGCATATTCAGCTATTATGGCAGCCTTCCAATCAATAGATATATCAGAAATAAAACAGAAATAAGGCTTCCTAGAGAGTGCATCAGCCATTACATTTTTTTTTCCCTTCACATACTCAATTTCAAAATCATAGGCTTCAAGTTTGCCACCCATTTTTGCTGCCTATCATTCAAGTCACGCTGATTGAGGAAGAATTTGAGGCTGTTATGATCTGTTTTGACCACAAACTTCCCACACACCC
Organism: Sequoia sempervirens; assembly: GCA_007258455.2. Lineage (NCBI taxonomy): Eukaryota > Viridiplantae > Streptophyta > Pinopsida > Cupressales > Cupressaceae > Sequoia > Sequoia sempervirens. The sequence continues at coordinate 3,432 of VDFB02381275.1, read as the reverse complement.
AAGTATTGTCTGAATTTAGCGAGTGCATGCATGTTAGCTAGCATCTCCTTGTCATAAATAGAGAAGCCCCTCTCTGAATCCTTGAGCTTCCTACTCTCATATGCTATAGGATGTCTATTTTGTATCAAAACTGCTCCAATACCCTCTCCTAAAGCATCACACTCAAGTACAAAAGGAAGTGCAAAATCTGGAATAGCCAAAATAGGACATGAACTCATTACCTCCTTAAGCTTATCGAAAGCTTGCTGCATTGTAGGGCTCCAAGAGAATGCCCCTTTCTTTGTCAAATTGGTCAATGGGGTTGCAAGTTGTGAAAACCTTTTCACAAACCTCCTATAGTAGCTACATAAGCCCACAAATCCTCTCAATTGTGACAAATTTCTTGGTCTAGGCCAATCCTGGATTGTCTTGATCTTCTCCTCATCCACACTAACCCCTTGAGCACTAATCTTATGCCCCAAATACAAAATTTCAGTCAAACCAAACTTGCATTTTGATACCTTGGTGTAGAATGAATGCTGCTCAAGTATACCAAGCACCTCATATATGTGCTTCAAGTGATCCTCCCATGTCCTACTATAGATCAAGATGTCATCAAAGAAAACCAAAACAAATTTCCTCAATTGTAGAATGAATACCTAGTTCATACATGACTGGAAGGTAGCAGGGGCATTGGTCAACCCAAATGGCATGACCAAAAACTCATAATGCCCATAGTGACAACTAAAGGCCGTCTTATGCACATCCTCCTCTCTCACTCTTATTTGATGGTATGCCAAACGCAAGTCAATCTTAGAGAAGTATACTGCACCATAAAGCTCATCTATCAACTCATCAATCTTGGGTATGGGGTAGCAATTTTTGATTGTCTTCTTATTGAGTGCTCTATAGTCAATGCACATCCTCAATGTCTCGTCCTTCTCGACCAACACCGCAGATGAAGCAAAAGGGATAGAACTCGAACGGATGTGCCCCATGTCTAACAACTCCTTGATTGCCTTCTCAATCTCTTCCTTATACATCCTAGGATGTCGATATAGAGTAGTAATGACAAGTTTTGCTCCCTCTTCAAGCTCGATCCCGTGTTGGAACCCTCTATCTAGTGGTAATCCGAAAGGGATGTCACTAAACACCTTGCATCGCTTGTCTAGGATGGATTGGATGTCAATGGGGTAGGATCTCCCCTCCTTCATTGGACTAGTATCTGTGATCAAACACTTGGCTACCCAAACCACTTCATCCCTACGAAAAGATCTCTCCATCCTCTTGGCTGAAACTACCATAGGGCCCCCCCTTCAATAAGCCTCGAAGGATGACCTCCTTCCCATTAGATTTGAACTTCAATTCCATGGTTTGATAGTTTTGTGTGTATTCCCCAAGCAAGTGTAACCATTGCACTCCCAAAACCAAATATGTCTCACTAATGCCAATTATGTAAAGTCATCCCGCATCTCGTGCCTTCCTAGGACCAACTCCAATTGTGGAATGCGACGGGTACATGGAATAGTATGTCCATCTACAACTATTATATTAAATCCCTCAAAGTCTTCGGTCCTTAGTCCCATCTTAACCACTAGCCCTTCATCAATGAAATTATGAGTGGCTCCACTATCTATTAAAACGGTCACCCTTTGCCCATGTAGAACCCCTCTAATATGGAAAGAGAGATATCTTGGCACTCATGAAAGTGTTGCAAGAGTGCCCCCTAAATGCTCTCCCTCTATTGTCTCCTCATGCTCATCCTCATTTGTAACACCCTCGAGCTCACCTTCTCCATCCTTCACATCATCATCAAAAACTACCTCAATATAGTGGATTTGTCCTTTCCCCAAACACCTATGACCTAGCACCCAAGGCTCCATACAAGTAAAACATAAATTTTTCCTTTGGAGCTCATTCTTAGACTCATCTATCCTGCTAGGCTTTGGAGGTAAGATCTTCGATTGGGAAACAGTCTTGTGAAATGGCTTACTCAACTGTCTTGTTGGTGCATTCTTGGAAATAGGTTTATTCTTCATGGCAGAGTCCTCTAGGCTTAAAGCCCTTTGAATAGCATCCTCCAACGACATTGGCTCAAAATCCCTCACCAACCCACGGAACGACTCTGATAACCCCTCGATGAACAAGAACATAAATCTCCTATCCGTAACATATGGGACCATAACAATAAGTCTTTGAAATTTTGTGACATAATCTTCCACTAATCCATGTTTCCTTAACTATGTCAACTCCCTGAAATACACCTTCGGATCTCTTCTATTGAATCTCTCTATGAGCTTTTGTGTGAAATCAGCATATGTAGCAACAAAGTTAAACCCTTGCGTCATGATGCCATGGTGCCACCATTCATGAGCCACACCCTCCAAATGTAGAATGGAAAACTTGATTGCTTCATCTTCAATCATAGTGCTGAGTGAAAAATATGTATCCAATTTTTGGACCCAAGCTCGTGCAGTAACATTTCCAAAACCATCAAATGTAGGAAGTGGCAATTTACTTACTTTGTGCTAGAGTTCTCTATTAAATCGCTGCATAGGTGGCCTTGGTCCACTCCTTGATCTGGCATTATTGTCCTATTCAAGGGAAATCTCCCTTCTAGTGAGGGGATCTAGCCTCATATACTCTTCAACCACCTCAGTGAAATCATGTTGAGCCTGATACTGCCCTTCTTCTTCGTGTGGTATTTCCACCATTGGCAAGAAAGTGGATTGGAAAGGTCCGAGAGTGGATCCAATTGGTGTTCTGTTCTGATTTTCAGCTCCAAACTGATCTGAGTTGCTCACTTCAGCATTGTTTGGCATATATCTGCTATTAGTGCAGCGTTGGTTAAGTTGCAACAACATTTGGTTCATTTGTTCTTGCCTTTGCAAGAATGCCTTCATATCATCAGACTACTCAACCATTTTCTTCTTACCTCTGCCTCCTATTCCACTGTCACATCTTTGAGTGGCTGCCTCAATTTTCTTCCTTTCTCTTTCTAGGGCTCTTAGATCTCTTTGACTGTACTGCATGCAAAAAGTCTACCCAGCAGGCTGGCAAGATTGCTACTCTGATACCAATGTAAGATGCCAACACAATTGTCTCACAACAACAAAGGAAGTAACTAATTTATATAATTATGCTGGAATATATCAGCCCCGATTTGTAGATGACAACAATGCATACTCATCACAACACATACGGATCTGTGGGATAACAAATCAAATTGTTTTGCACAAGGGCTATGAGAAATAGCTCAGAATGAAATGATACCACAAGTTTACTCACAACAGAAAAGAATGTTGTCGCGGAATGATAACAGATCCCAGATTTATTCCTAGCAATACTAACATACACACAAGAACAAATGCCACTGAAATATATATATATATAACTCATAGTTTTGGTAGCAATGCAGTTACACAGATATCATACTGAATATATATATATATA
>VDFB02381274.1:34130-59557 GCA_007258455.2 Sequoia sempervirens | reverse complement strand
AATTTTGTCAAACAGTTGTCTTGCAATGAGTGAGTTTGCTGTTCCTGATTTTCTGATGTGTTTTTGATGAAGTAGTTTGATAATAAATGCTTAAAATGAATGTGAGAGATACTAAACTAATGCTGGAAATGATAGCAATGCAAAAACAACTTCTAAATGCAATTTTATTAAGTCTGATATGACTGAGACAGCAAGGATAATTCATGTAGACATTACATCAAACACTTGCCATGCATAGTATAAGCTATATGAAATGATGCCACAAAGATATCTATTCCAATGCAACCTTATTTCTCCTTATTACAATGAGCAATCTGATTACAAAATGCCGTGTGAAGACTTCATGCCATGAATACATCAGAATTATATATCATAGATTCTATCATAAATGCAAGTTTGCTACCAAACTATTAATTATGAAATGCAATGCTAATCTGATATAGAGAACCTGGAACATTTGATGGAGGGCTGAGGCAATATATATATCAAATATCCATGTGAAACCAAAACTCCATGAAGCCATCCCTGCCCTATGAGAAATATCATGAAGAATAAATGCTGGCAGCTCACAACTGAATTAATTTGCACCTGTCTCTATCAGATGGCCTCCTAGAAGATGCGCCCAAGGTCTGAACCAAGATAAGCCCAGATTTTATATGAACGTATTAGGCAAAATTGGTCCTGCTGCTATGGTTTCAGCTGAGGATAATAAAGGATCGAAATACGCAATAAAAAACATAAGCTTGATTCTCCAAGAATTTTCCTTATTATCCTCCAATCAATTCCTTTACAAATCATGCAATTGAATAACATAAATCAATCCCTTAACTATCAAAAATTTAGCCCCTGGTGGCCAAGGAAATTTTTGGCTCAATGTGAAAGTTCCGATATAACAATTCCATCTAAAACTAGCTAGGCTTGATATTACACAAGCGAAACTAGGAATCAACTAGGCTTGATGTCTCACAAGCAAAGTTTGCCAAGCATTAAGCTCACCAAATGTAGAAAATGAAGTAGTCAACTCAACATGCCAAAATGCCCAACCAAAGCTTCTTTTTATACTTTTTCAACAACATCTCCAAGAAGCTTCTAGAAATAAAGTATTATTTTAATCAAGTGACTTTATAATATATATATTTTTAATTTAGTCACTTTATTAAATTAATTAAATATAAGGTCACCTTTTAATATTTAATTGTTTGATAACCTTATAAATAACTAATTTAATAATCCACTTAATTTAATTAAAATAATCAATCACCATCCAAGAAATATCATGAAATTGACAAACTTTATTATTAATTAAATTAATTAAATCAAACTACCTGCATTAGACATGACAGAATCCACATAGTTTTCAAGATAGAATGAAACAATATCAAAGTTGTGCCCATTCGCTCAAACATAGTCCAGCACCATCCATCATCCACGGCTCCACGCATTATCTTCTCTAATCTCCCTAAGACATTCGTAATTAAAAAAAACCTTTGGGGAGAAATTTCAACAAAACTTCAAACCACCATTTAGTTCACACCCAATCCTCAATCTTTCCTCTAGCTGGTCATGAACCACTAAACTTGCCAATTAACACCGAGTTCGACAATGCATCTTTTCTAGAGGCAACAAATGGGATGTTGATGGAAATTTATTGGCTTAAATCATCCTTCTGCCAATTGGCTCGCTAATGTGTCTCAATTTGTTTGTTCTATCACTGAAACAAACGAGAAGACATAGTCATTCTTCTCCCAAGGGGGTGAGAAGGGACCCTAGATCAAGAAAACGCATGGCTTCATGAAGCCTTCCTCCCCCCAAGACCAAGTCTCTATAGAATCTTGAATGTAATCTTCATGGAGTCTTGTGTATCCAATGTTACCCCTTAAATTTTGATAGGCCTCTTAAGTTGTAACCAAAATATTTCCATGCCCTCATGGGATAACATTGCCAAGAACACTTATTAATAGGCAGATTTGGTAACACTAGAATAAGCTAACTTGTGGTTACCATTGTTTCCACTTGAGCTAATCAAACCCTATACGCACAGTTTAAGCACTAACAAATTTAATGATTAGATAATCATATTCCATTGCAAACAATTTATACTTGGACGGTAGAAACTTGATCTAATTGACAACCATAAGTAACATAAGTCAGAGTTAAGATTCCACTTCTCCAATAGAGCCCAATACTTGTGCATAGAAGAGAATAGTATGATCAAGAATCATTTTATGAAAGCAAGAAGCCAAAGCCCCTCAGTCTTGCAAAAGACACATAGGCAACAAAGAAAATATGCATGTATACATGTATGCATATGTGTGTGTATGAATATATGCATGTTTGTTAGAATAATATTCTTTTTGTATTATTAATGGTCAATATTAGAATGTTCTAGGTTAAGTTTAGTTGTTACTATTTCTACAGTAACTCGTAGGTAGATAGATATCTTAAAAATCTACAGTATCTTGTCTCTTCTTTATATTATGTAACTTTTTATGTTTTTGTTAATATGAAAGTAACAACTTTCCAAAACATGGTATCAGAGCGGCTAGGGTTTCTGGGCGAATTTTTAAATCTGTAATTCATGATAAATCCTCACGTGAGATTTTGAAGATTGATTTTTGCGGGTTTTGTATTTGAAAATCGAGGTTTTTTTATTCACGTTTTTCGTGAATATTTTTTCTGGGAAAATCGTGGTTTTGTGTTGAAGATTTTCGTCTTCTGGCCACGTTTTTTTCGAAGCCCTTCTAGTCACGATTTTCAATCCGCGGTTTTACTGAGTTTTTCGTGCTCCTATTAAAGCCAAAAATCGCAGGTCTGTTTGTAATCTTCTGAGCGCCATTTATCTGCCGCGCGCACTATTTTTGGATGCGTTTTTGGGATGAAATCCAGTCATTTTCGGTGCCATTTTCTCTGTGTTCGTGGACGCGTTTTCTGCATTTAGTTGGACGCAATTTTCTTCGGTTCCTGGCCGCGATTTCTCCAATTGTTGGGCTGCGTTTTTCCTTATGTTCGTGGACGCAATTTCGTGGCCAAATCTGGTGTTCTTTGCTCTTTTTCTGGCCGCGACTTGGTTCTCCACCTCCTGGACCTGTTTTCTGCTGCGTGCCAGGGTTTTACCTGCCATTTCCAGACATTTTCTGCAACTTTCTGAGTTTTAATGGCCGCCTAGGGTTTTTCTGAACTCGACTAGGGTTTTGACCTGTTTTTTCAACTCGAAAAATTATTTTGTTTGCAGATTCCTTCTGGGTTTTTCGAGATCTCAACTGGGTAGGTCTCCAAATTTTTTCGGTGCATCGTTTTTCATGCCTCAAAATTTGTGCCATCAACATTTTCTGGGTATTCCTAAATCCTTATGGGTTTTTATTAATATTTTTTGGGTTCTCAGTAAAACCTCGACATCCATGCTAGGGTTTCGGTTTTTTCCTTGGAATTTGTTTTCCAGAACCTATTTCTGTTTTTTGTGCATTATTTTGTCGTCACCAGTTTGATCGCGAGGTATGTGATGGCATCTCTGACGAACATAATGCTCGAAAGCAGCCAGAAGTTCAACGGGAAGAATTATAACACCTGGAAGCAGCGTATGCTGACCATCTTCGAGTATCGGTGTCTTGATGCGGTTGTTCTAGGTACATCACCTCGACCTACCATTGTTGGAAAGGATCAGGACAAATGGTATGAACGCAACCGGGAAGCCGTCATGCTCATCAAACTCTCAGTCACAGATGAGCAGCTACCTCAGGTACCATCTGGAAAAACTGCTACAGAAATCTGGGATCACTTGAAGGCCCTTCATGAAACCTCCGACAAGAGCAGAGCATTCTTTCTCAAGAACATGCTTTTTTCCATCATGATGGATGAGAAAATGTCCTTACAAGAACATTTGACAAAGATTAAGGACATTTGTCATCAGTTGGAGGCGATTGGTCGAAAAATGGAGGAAGAAGATATGGTGGTCATTACTCTGAAGAGTCTCCCACATTCGTATGACCATTTCATTGAGACGTTGAATATCACCTCCACCAATGTTGATCTTAAATTTGAAGAGCTTTGCAACAAGCTCTTGCAGCAAGATCGATGGCGACAACAATTTGGAAGCAGTTCCAGTTCCACCTCCACAGAGCAAGCGTTCTCTGCCAAATCTTCTGCTAAGAACAAAGGGAAGGCGCAAACTTCTCCGCCGAAAGGCTCTGGTTCTTCTCAGGACAGCAAGAAGAAAAAGAACGTTCAGTGCAATTATTGCCATAAATATGGTCACATGAAGGCTGCTTGTCGCATTCGATTGGCTTCTAAACAAAAGCAGGGAGGGTCTCAACAAAAGGCACATGTCGCCGAGCACACTGAGCAGAAAGAGTCTACATTCTATGCGTTTATGGCCAAGAGAACTGCAAATCCGATACATTCTTCTACCTGGTATATCGATTCAGGGGCATCGCGGCATTTTACTCATCATCGGTATTGGTTCACAAAATTTGAACCATTCTCTGATTTAGTCATTTGTGGAGGAGGCAAAGAGTACACAGTTGTTGGTAAGGGCACTGTCCAGATTCACTCAGGAGGAAGAAATTTACTCTTTCTCGATGTTTACTATGTTCCCAGCATGGAACATAATCTCCTCTCCGTCAGCCAGATCATGCGGCATTCTCCACAGTTGGATGTTGTTTTCAGTTCCTCCACGTGCAGCATCGTTGATAGGGAGACTCGTACAACAATTGCTATGGGACTTAAGGATCATGGTCTGTATAGACTTGCTGATTCCGGTGATTCTCAAGAGCATGCTTTGGCTACTAGGAGCACTTCCATCAGCAAACTTTGGCATCAACGTTATGGGCACTTGAATGTGCACTACCTCTCTCAATTATCTCAGGAGGGTCTCGTTGCTAGTCTACCTGAGATCCAAACTCAAAATCATGGAGTTTGTGGAGCTTGTCAAGTTGGAAAGCAACATCGGACACCATTTTCGGATGGTGATTCTTGGCGAGCCTCCAAGGTACTTCAACTGGTTCACACTGATGTATGTGGGCCAATGAATACTCCTTTTGTTACTAGGTCCAGGTACTTTTTATTATTTGTTGATGGTTTTAGTCAGAAAATGTGGGTGTATTTTCTCAAACATAAATCAGATGTGTTCAGTACATTTCAGCAGTTTAAGGCCTTAGTTGAGAAAGAATCAGGTTCTCAGATTGTCACTCTAAGGTCAGATAATGGGGGGGAGTTTTGTTCAACTGACTTCTCTACTTTTTGTGTTGCACACGGCATTAAGCGCCAACTTACCACACCATACACTCCTCAACAAAATGGTGTCGTTGAACGTAGGAATCGCACCATTACTGAAATGGCTCGTTCTATGCTCGAGTACAGAAATGTACCTAAGAAATACTGGGCTGAAGCAGTCTACACTGCAGTCTACCTCCTAAATCAGTCACCTACACAGGCCGTAAAGAAGATGACTCAAGAAGAAGCCCGGTCAGGACACAATCCTAAGGTGGGCCATCTGAAAGTCTTCGGTTCTACAACTCATGTATGGATTCCAGATGCCAAGCATGCCAAGTTGGACTCCAAGAGCCAGACACTTATGTTTACTGGTTACAGCGACAATCACAAGGCATACAGGTTAATTGATGTGGAGATAGATCGTCTCATATTCAGCCGTGATGTTGTGATTGATGAGACTACTGGTCCATTTGTTCCTACTACCAGTCCTGCGGATCAGCCTATGAAGGTTCTTGATGAGGGTGTTCATCTTCCTCTTGGTTCCCCTGATGCGAGGGCTTCAGAGCCTTCTGACTCTAAAGATTAGGAGTCTATTGATCCTGATATAGCACCACTTGATTTTCCTTAGGACTCACATCCAGATGACTTTGTTCCAAACATCCTAGGCGATGTTGTTTCTCCTATTCCAGATGTTGGTACTTCTACTCGTCGGCCTAAGTGGTGGGCCAAAACTATCGGCGATCTTCATGATGATGAACTCATTGAGGGCAGATCAGTTCGTAGAAAGAGCAAGCAACCCAACACAGTCAATTTTTCTATTATGGCCAACATCCACAGCATCTATGAGCCTCATACCTACTCAGAGGCTAAAGGAATTCCAGAGTGGGAAAAGGCTATGTAGACCGAATATCATAGTCTTCTAAAGAATCACACTTGGGTTCTTTCTGATCTTCCTCTTGGGAAGAAACCTATCAGCTGCAAATGGGTTTATAAGGTCAAGTATCATGCCAATGGTAGTCTGGATAAATACAAGGCCAGATTAGTTGCTCCGGGATTCACACAGCGGGAGGGCATTGATTACGAGGAGACTTTCGCTTCTACTACTAAGATGAGCACCATTCGTCTTCTTCTCACTATTGCAGCCCAATTTGGTTGGACAGTTCATCAAATGGACGTCAAGAGTGCCTTTCTCAACGGTGAGTTGCAGGAAGAAGTCTACATGACGCAGCCTCCTGGTTTCAAGGTTGCCGGCAAAGAACATCAGGTATGTAGGCTCGTGAAAGCACTCTATGGACTGAAACAGGCGCCTCGTGTATGGTACATCAAGATTGATCAATACTTGTTGATCATGGTTTTCAACACAGCCCTTCTGACACTAATTTGTATGTCGAACACTCTGGTGATGATATTCTCTTTCTTGTTGTCTATGTTGATGACTTGATCATTACTGGTAGTTCAGCACATTTGATTGCGGCCATCAAACAAGATTTGTGTCAGGCTTTTGACATGATAGATTTAGGGCTTCTCCATTATTGTTTGGGTATTGAGGTTTGGCAGACCGCTGGTAGTATCTTTATTGCTCAGTCTAAATATGCCAGAAGTCTACTTGACAAATTTCGGATGCAGGACTGCCAACCTGCCTCCACGCCTATGGAGAAGGGGCTGAAGTTGTCAGCCAATTCTAATTCACCTCCGGTCGATGAAACGACATTTAGGCAACTAGTGGGCAGTCTCATCTACCTCACTGCCACTAGACCTAACATCAGTTTTGCAGTGAGCTACATTTCTTGCTTCATGACAGCTCCAAAAGCTGATCATTGGATTGAATCGAAGCGAGTGTTGAGATATGTTCAGGGCACTTCAGACTATGGCATTTTGTATGGTAAATGCAAGGATCCAAAGATGATTGGTTACACAGACTCAGATTGGGCAGGTTCAGTGGACGACAGAAAATCTACTTCTGGGTATGTATTCAGTTTGGGTACAGGTGTTGTAACATGGACCAGCAAGAAGCAGCAGGCAGTGGCTCTTTCCTCGACTGAAGCAGAATATCGAGGAACTGTTAAAGCAGCATGTGAGGCAGTTTGGCTTCGTAGGATGCTTTCTGACATGCACATGTCACAAGCAGGACCTTCTCCCTTGTACACTGATAATCAAGGGGTGCTCAAACTGGCCAAAAATCCAGTCTTCCATGAATGTACCAAGCATGTCGAGCTTCATTGTCATTACATCCGCAAGCTGGTAGAAGACGGATCAGTTCAGCTGCAGTATGTTCCAACAGCGGATCAGACTGCAGACATTCTCACCAAGTCTCTGAGCCTGGAAAAGTTTGTAAAATTCAGGGGGCAACTTGGTGTTGTTGATGGATTGACCATTAAGGGAGGGTGTTAGAATAATATTCTTTTTGTATTATTAATGGTCAATATTAGAATGTTCTAGGTTAAGTTTAGTTGTTACTATTTCTACAGTAACTAGTAGGTAGATAGATATCTTAAATATCTATAGTATCTTGTCTCTTCTTAAAATTATGTAACTTTTTATGTTTTTGTTAATATGAAAGTAAGAACTTTCCAGAACAATGTTTGTGTATGTGTGTATTAAAGGAACTTTCAAAACATGCATGGATTTGCATCCTGTAGTTAGGAAATATGATTTCACTTGAATTAAGGTTAGTGTCTATCATGTCCCCTTCTCTAGCATAAAAATATTGAAGACCCTTTGCTTATTTTTATCAATTTTTCCCATAGGCTAATGGGGTGGTGAAAAAGGGAAATAATTAAATTTAAGTTATCAAAAAGTAACTTTGTGTTATTATTCAAAAAGACAACTTCTATTTAATTATTTAAAAATGTTGTTATAAGTGAATCATAAAGTGTCACTAGACCCAAGGTCCTAAAAGTGAGTGTTAAAAAAGACACTTTAATATTTTATAACTTTGAAGGATAAATAAAATATAAAATATATAATATTATATTATTTTTCCTCGAAAAAGTTATAAAAGGAGGATTGTTTTCGAAAAAAGGTTCTTGCTCATTTTATGAAATTCTTTTAAAGAACGAACATTAGTTCTTCTTCATTGCTTGATCACGAAAACCCTTTGGCAATATGGGTTTGAGGCAGAAAACCCTCCTAGCTATTTGTGTGATTTCACCCAAAGATCACTAGAGTGTTGAACGATTGGCAATTTTAAAAGTTTGATTCAATGGAACTGTTTGTTTGATCTAATCTGAAGATTCATTTCCAGATTTTGCAATTGAATGGAGATTTACTTTTTGCTAGCATGTTTTATCAATGTTTTGGAGATTATTTGTTTTTGAATGTGTAATGACCCTTAATTTAAGATTGAACCTATCAACAAATAATGCAAGAAATAAGGGAAAGAATTGAGTTAGATTTAACTTAGCTTAGACCAACTATATTAGCTCTATTCAAACAACAAGTGATTGTGTGGTTTCATCCAATTATTTTGACTTACTAAACACCTTGCTGAAGTTATTTGTCTTCTCAATCATAGGTATGGTCGAATAGGATAGCTGCAATGGGATGCCCGTAGAGTGCTCCCTCTAAGCCCAAGAGTGGATACGGCAAGCCCTCTTGGCCCAACAATGGCAGACCGCCAATCATCATTGTGGGTGGGGTACTTAGAAAGCCTATAGCACCTGCTATCCCTCTCTGCACCTCCTATTTACCATCTCATGATTGTTTGATGATAAAAACAAATGCATCCGATGATTATCATACTAACAAGTTACCCATACTTATACTATGCTATGAGGATTTATAGAAACATGAATACATCAAAGATATTAAGAGACCATATTGGTTAGATGAGTGTCTCAATGTAAATAATCTATTTATCATATGAATGTATATATGGCAATCCCTTGTCATATTCAATGTTTATATATATATATTATATATATGTATAAATTTATGAACATAGTATACACGGGGATAAATAACAACAAGCACATCTATTATTACTCCTTAATCTTTTATCATTGACTTACAATACTTACTCTTGCATGAGCATGCATATATATATATATATATATATATATATATCAAGATAATTTTACACTTATGTATATATATATATATATATATATATATATATATATCTTGATAATTTTACACTTACGTACAATAACTATGATAAGGATAATGAATGTCAACAGCATTGTAATTACATTCGATAGTTATTATAGAACATACATGATCTGCATAAATGATCCAGGTGGATCCAAAAACCTCAAAAAATTCACAGTCTCAGAATCTCTTAGAACCAGCATCATTGTGTAGAGCTTGCTGACACAATCTCAACGCAACTTGAATCGCGTCAAAAGGAGGTCATATGCAAGAGTTATGCTTGGTCAAAGGTTCGGTCAAACAGGCGAATCAAGTGTCCAAAAAGGTGAAAAATTGATTGTTTCAAATCCAAGCAAAAATGACACCAAGTCGTAGTGCTCGTCGCGTTGATTCCGGAACTATCTTTGGTTTTGAAAACAGAGTCCGTATGAGCAAAATAGAACCGGTCAAAGTTTTAGTCAAAATGATGATGTCAGCATGTGACATGGCAATTGACTAGATGGTGACGTGGAATTACAGGTGATGTGGCAAAAATCTCACAAAAATTCACGTACCATGCTTATTTTTGAAAATAAAGTGTGGAGGCTTATTTTATCTCACAAAAATCCATCGGATTTTGTGGGATCCCAACCGAATTTGGTGGGATCCAAATCTCCTAAAAATCAAATAAATTAACTCATACAAATAAAATAAAATAAAATAAAATAAAAAAACCTCCTAAAATAACATTAAATTGTTATTTTAATTTTAAACTAAACCCCCTAAACTAAAATAGCCCATGAATATAATAAGACAAGGGCTTAAAAAACAAATTTCAAATGTTTTATTAAGGGGTTGTTAATTGTTTTATTTTTAAAATGGGGAAGTTATTGTTTTTTTATAAACGGGTTAGTGTGTTTTTTGTAAGGCTTATAATTATAAAAGCCAAAGGAGGGGGTTAATTTGTTATTTTATTTATTATGGTGGTTTTTAACCCCATATGCAGTATAAAAGAAGGTGATGTGATAGAGTCTTTATGCATTTTGTGGAGAGATAATTCGGATGTTTTGAGAGAAAATTTTATGCACTTTTAGAGGAATTTTTTGAGAACTTTACAAGGTGATATTACACCAAGAATTGTAAAGGGTTGTGAGTGAGATTGTGAGGAGACTATTGTAAGCTTGGAGAATTGTAAGAAGGCATTTTCAGGTGCTGGGCAATCTTAATAAAGCGGTCCAACGTTGAGAAGCGGACCCAGAGACGTAGCTCAAATTGAGCGAACTCCGTTATCAAGCGTGATCTCTCTTCTTCTTTTATGTATCATAATTCTTTCAGTATTTTTATTCTTTGAGTTTCCTAATTATGATAATTAAGTAATTACTTTATGTCTCTTGAATCTGGATGAAGTATAAGTGAACTTTATTTGTCATAATTTCAACGGTTAAGATACATAATCATGCATTACTGTTGCGATCGGGAATTAAATCTGTAATTGGATTAAGTTTTGGAAAACTTTAATGTCCTAGTTTACAGATCAATAAATCAGAATGTGTTTCTATATGCTTATAGGATATTCCTTACTTATTGGTAGTTCCTTTGTTCAGAGTCTATTCGTATATTTCTGACTTTCTTTCTGACTTCATTCCCTTTCTAAAATCTGCTAGTCTGATATATTCTAATTACTTATTTCTGTAACAGCAACCATGTACCTTTTAAATCGAACTGCAGCCCACCTGTCCTCTATTCTCCACTAGCCACAATGCTATGTTTCTTCCTTTCTTCCACCAATGATCACGGACTAATATTCCATAGATACTACTTAGTTTCTGATGGTTCCCCTGATCCTTTTGTTTGATATGAGTTTGCCTTTATATAGCCTTTGCTGTGAGTGGTGGTGTCTTTTCATTTGTCTTTTTATTCAACTAATCACACCTTTTCCTATATCGTTGCTTAGTGACTAATAATCATAAGTTAAGCTTATTCGAAGTATTGATCATATTGCCACGAATTGGTCAATATATTACTTCCTCGTGACACATTAGTAACTCTGACACTGAAATCTTTGAACAACTTATTCATTGATATCTTTAACAAGTCGGTGTTCTTGTCCTATGTAAATTACCGACAGCTATTATCTTGATTGCTGCATAGATAGTAGTCATTGTTTTACAGAGACTTCCTGGCAAGGAATCGCATATAAGTAGATCACAATCTGAGGTGATGGCCAACTAGTGGAATCCTGCATAAGCTACTCCCGAGGGTATGGGTTTATAGACCTTTTACGAATTCCTCCTCTTCGTATATTTTAATCATGGGTGGCCAGCTACATATAAATCGTCATTCTTCTAGGTGCCTCACGAGATCAAGCATTCTTAACCTCCCAGCTTGTCTTCACACTCAATTTGTTAATTGCCCGCCGTTCCTCTAGCAACATCAACCTTTGTAGTGGGCGGTGCTACATTTGATTATAGTCGCCCATGTGACTTTACACAATTTGGCTTTGTTTTCATCCCCGTCCAATGTATTTGTCTAAAGTCAGACCAAAATATCAAAACATAATATGAGCCCGATGATTATATGAATGTTGTATAATCTTTACCTAGGAACTCAATGACAATATATTGATGCCTACTCAGTTTTCATATCGACAGAGTAATTTCCCGAATATATGAGCATGTAATGTCCCAATATGTTTTATGACCATAATTATTGTTGGCGTAACAACTAACACCTCTGGAGTGCAAGTTGGTACGGAAAGCTATGCACACTGGGCAATGAGTGCTCTTCAAATTAGGAGGGGAAGCTCCCTCATTGTGCTTGATAAAAGTGCTTGAAAAGGGAAATAAACTAAACTATATCCTGTCTTTTTGTCTCAGCTGTAAGAGGTACAAGGCTTTCAAGAAAACTATATACGTTGCAGCTAAGTATTTTCTGGTTTCGCAAGACTTAATTACAACACACAAAACTAAGTAACTTAACTATCCAATCCCCTCAAGAATTCAGAGCATGAGGAAACGGAGCGGGAATGATTATCTGACGATAAACCGGGTACAGACTCACAACATGAAGGCAAGGTGGCACAACTATCTACTTGTCTAAATAGGCTTATCATTCACACACATCACACGATAAACAAGTACAGATTCTCAACTTGAAGGCAAGGTGGCACATCTATCAGCTCAATCTGAACAAGTTTATTGAACACAAAACATGAAAGATAGCCAACTAGGACAATAAATTGCATAGGCGAGACACGCATACAATCTATGATCAAACTAGCCACTATATCTAACTAAGGCAAGAATTCACCATCATAATTGCATGAAACTCAAGTGGCATAACAATTCATCATAATAGTAAAAACCAAGGTTACCCCAAGTTTCCGGGACGGGGACGGCAGGGGACGGCGGGACAAGTCCCCAAGTTTCCAATTTTTGAGGCCAAAATTAGGGACGACAGGGGACGGCTATATAAAAATATAGGGAAAATTTTAAAAATATAGGGAAATTTTAAATATTCAATAGATAACATGAATAAGGCATGCATAATACACATTATAGAACATTAACATATAACATTTGTGTTCAACATTATGCCAATATTCAATACGCATTCAAAATTAACATACACGAATCATGAAACAACCTCCAAGTTATAATTTATAAACTTATATCAAAATGCCCAAAGGCTACATTGCTGCCATATAGTTTTAAAGTTTTAGTTTGCTATGAAAATCAAAATACAATATCGTATGTCAATAATAAATACAAAATAAACAAAGAGCACTGCTGCCCCTAATCATCTCTCATAACTGCATCAAAATCAGAGTCATCCTCTGAGTCACTGCCACCGTAATGCTCCTCCTCAGCCAATGGGACCCCAACCAAGCCCTCAGCTGTCTCCTCCTCATCTATCTGAGCCGCGTCCTCGGGATCAATATCCCACCGTAGAGCTGGAGTCTGTCGATACTCTGGAGTCTGTCGATCCTGAAGCCAAAGAGCACTATGAACGGCCACTAGCTTCTCCACTCGTCTAGAGGTAAGTCTATTCCTCTTGACGGAGTGGATAAAGCTATACGTGGACCAATTCCTCTCTGCAGCAGAGGAACTAGCAACCTGTGCAAGAAGGCGAGTGGCAAGTATCTTCAACTGCGGTGTATCTCTCCCATGATAGGTCCACCATCCAATAGGGTTCCCTTGAGCTAATATAGCTCTATCCAACCTCGCCTGTGGTTTGCTCAAGTTTGGGCCATTAAGATTAGCAAAGTCTAGAAATTGTGACCGAAGTAGTGAAGCTTGCTCAGCTGGATAAATCTTTTCAATGGCCCGTGTGAACCCATCTAAAACCTCAAGCATCATCACATGGAGGCACCCTACCATCCCTTGGTGCATACCATTTTGGATTTAGAGCAAAGGCAGCCATATGAAGCGGGGTGTTCATTGTATTCCACCTCCGCGTCACAATGGGCCTAATGTGTTGCTCATATAAATCCAAAATGGGGTCCTTTGCCAAAATAACTTGCCTGATCTTCCCAAGCATAGTGTCAAATGTCTCATATATCTCTCCAAGACTAGGAGAGTCTGTATCAGCATATCTAATGACATCTACAATGGGCGAGATAAAGGAGCAAATATATTTGCAAAATGCAAACAAAAAGTTCAAAATAATTAGTTGACAAGTTATTTGACATGTTAGAAACTTCAAAAGTTGGAACATTGGACAATAAAATTAAAATATTAAAATCAGAAATTTAATATGAAAATCAGCCATCTAATATGTCTTACCTCACATTGGCCCACCAATCATCATCGAGGATCTTTTGTTTGATGCTCTTTCCTTGAGTAGAACTTGCATTAGGCCATCTAGTCCACTCAGCATTGACCATCATCAGTTGTAGAGGCTCATGCACCTCAACCATCCTCTCCAATAGGATGAAGTATGTGGCATATCTACATTCATTAATTCAATGATTCATTAAAAAATAAAAATTTAAAACAAAATCAGATTATGAATACAAATTGAAAGTGAAACAAAATGAAGTAAATGGCATACCTTGTATCAACAGGTTTGAGAAACTCCTCCTTTGAAAATGTCCTGAAGAGAGCAAGTGAGGTGTGGTGGTTGCAAATGAACATCTGAATTTCTCTAGCTTCTGCCACCGTTTTCTTCACCCAATCCATCTTCCCTATGTCTTTCAATGCATTGTTCAATGCATGAACACAACATGCAATCCAAATTATGTGCCTGTAAGTACCCTCCACCATCAACCCAGCCAATTTGCACACACGTGCTGAATCAGTGACCACCTGCACCACATTTGCAACCCCAACCTCCTCTATGGCATCTCTCAAAATGGAAAATTGGAAGTCAGCATCCTTACGTCTCCCTGAACAATCCACGGCTCTTAAGAAAATAAGAACCAACAGGGCATGTGACTATGACATTGATGAGTGGCCGACGTCTACAATCAGTCCACCCATCCATCACTATAGAGCACCCTGTCCTCATCCATGTTTGTCTCATCTTCTCTATTAACACATTAACTTTGAAGTACTCTTTGTCTAGGAGGGTGGTGCGTAGCTTATGATCTCCAGGGGGTACGAATGAAGGACCAATAGTGGCTAAGTCTTTCACCATTTGTTTGAAATAAGAAGAACGGGCAACATGAAATGGAATGGCATGGGCAAAAAAGAATTTGGCAATGGAGGATTCAGTGGTTTCTCGTGCTTGGTTTTGAAACATGGACTCAACTGAGGCTGCCTTATCACTACCAATCACCTTCCTCTTTCCTCTTATGATAACACTACTACCAACCGTGGAAGGACTAGGAGTGGGAATAGGCATAGATGATTGTGAACTTGGGAAAGGAGACCCACCTTGAACCCCACCATCACACTCCATTTGAATTTTTTGGCACTCTATAACTAGTGCATCTGTCAATGCGGGACATAGATGATTGTGAATTTGGGAAAGAAGGAGACCCACCTTGAACCCCACCATCACACTCCATTTGAATTTTTTGGCACTCTATAAATAGTGCATTTGTCAATGCGGGACACGCTTTAACTCCATGGCCCACCTCACCCAAAAAATGAGACCTAACTCTAGTGTAGCTGCCCCTAAACTCCTTTTCACAAACATGGCAAAACCAAACCCTACTCCCCCCTGAATTTTTTTTGTCTTTCACCCATGGCTGTCACAAATTGAAGGAATGGTTTTTTTTTTGTCTAGTGGGTGTTTTGCATAGTCCTTCATAGTTTTGGTATTGGTTGATGAAGGATGGTGTTGGGTAGGGGTTATTTGCTCTCTAGTTTGCCTTCTAACTTGCATTTCAACTTCACTATCACTCCCACCCTCACTGCTGCTCATGTTTTTTGTTTTTAGAATGCAAGTTTTGACTGAAAATGCAAAAAAATAAAAAAAATCAGACTATGTATACTTCATATTTTGCAAAAAAATGAAAAAATGAGAATAGAGAAAGGAAATGCATACCTCTTTGATGGATTTGCACTCCCAACAACACTATTTCAACCTCCTCTCCTCCTTCAAACTGCTGCTCCTTCTCCTTCAATGGCTGCAATTTTTTTTCTTCTCAAACCCTTGGCTGCTCACACAAACAAAATGAATAGAATGAAGTTTTAGAGGCCTTTTTTCTTTCATAAAAGAGTGCAAAATAGTAGGGCCCACACATGCCACGTAGGCAAGCCTTTTTTTTAAAACTTTATGCTTTTTTTTAAGTTTATGCGCTTATAACGTGGCCACTGCCCATCGAGGGACGGGACCTGCCCTTCTCCCCGGTCCCCCTTTTAACACGGCCCCCATCCCCGTGTTTCGCTGCTCAAGGGTCCCCACGCCCCGCACCGGGACGGGGGATTTGATTTGGCACGGTAACCAACCCCACAAAACTCATGAACAAATACAGAATGAGCAATATTAAAGGCAAGGTAGGCACAGCATATATTTCTCTCTCGTGCAAAAGTTCTTGAACAGATACAATAATAGCAATACTACAAGCAAGGTGGGCACAGCATGTATGCTATAACGCAAAAGTTATGTACAAATGAGCAAAAGCTCTTGTTTATAGACATCAAAAGGTGTAGGGAACCCTAAAATCACCTTGAGTCAACTACAGTCTTGCAATGCATGCAAGATTTATTGCTAAACCCTAATAAAGTAAACTATACAGTTAACTGGAAAGCTACCATCAGTTAACTGGTACAATTAATCTAAGAATGGCCAATGTGCAAGCATGCACGTCCTTATTGAAAGCAAGTTAACTGGAACAATACCATCAGTTAACGTAAAACCTAAATACAACTCCAAGTGAATAAAGATAATCCCAGAATAGACATGCATGAGATGAGACAGCGAGTTAACTTGAGAAGGTAACGTCAAGTTTAACTCCTGTGTGTAATGTCTATTTTGAGAGGTGGGAACTGAAGTCTACTAGCCGTGATCTCGAGTAACCAATCCCTCAACGAGATTGTTAACTGCATCAGCATCTAAAGGTCGTCACAATTCACTACTTGTCAGCAACTTAAGCAATCTTGGCAATCTTTGCACACTCAAACTAGCATTTCACTGACTGGTAACTTTGGCGGCTACTAGCTGAAGTGATGGCCATTATCTCTTCTACGGCTTTATGCTTCTGACGCTTTTGCATGACGAAACTGCGAGGTTTGACTAGGCACACTCTAGTTGTGAGAAATGCAAACGAACTTGCTACACATACAAAATTCCAACGAGATCAACCCTCTAAACCAGCTTTGGAAGACAATCGGCCATACGAGGCATGCAACCATATGGATTTGAGTGACTACGCCTATCAATCCTCTGAATGCACTTGATACAAATCGGAGTTAGCTTTTCAGATGAAGTCGTGAATTAAGACTGACTTGGTCTTGAATTCAATCTGTGCGAACTGCATTCTGAAAAACTCGCCTGTTGACTGTGAACATGGCTACATTCTAACAACTTTTTTCGAAAGCTAAAAATAGCCTATCGAAGGGTAATTTTCAGTGAAAATTTTGAGATATGGGTTTTGTCCAGAAAATGATTCTAAGACAACCCAGAATGTCAGAAATGCGAAAATCTAACTTCTACTCAACCATGCAAGGAATTTTCAGTTGAAAAAATTAGAAACTCGAGAACTGATGCTCTGGAGTTAAAAATTCCTGAAAAATTCAAGCACATGGATTTAACTCGAGTAAGCTATATAGAACCGATTAATTTTCCAAAATTTGCTTGTTTTCTGAACATGCGAATTGAATTTGAGAGAATTTTGATGAATCTGAGAGGAGAAAAGACATTTTTTCTGTGTTTTTCCTTTGTCAAAATCGCCACTTGTTTCTCCAAATTCGCTGATAACTCTGACTTGTACCTGCAAAGAAAGAGTTTTGATGTCTTCGCCAATGATTGTTGATGAGAAATTCGCCCAACTCTAAAGGGAATTCGCCTTTGCTCTTTACGAATTTGCTCAAGCTAGATGAATAAAATATGACGCCATGCTTGAATAAATAGAACAAATTCGCACCATAAAAGCATGATTGCAAGATTTAAAACCTTGACTATGAAAAGAATTGTCTGATTGGACCCCTTCCAGTTGAACTGTGACTGACTTGAAGTCCAGAATAAAATAATAATAAAAATATTCATCATGCAATTTTGAAAATAAAGCACAAAGAGGCACCAATTTGAGAAAATCGTCTTTTAATGCTTAAATATGCAAAATAAATATTTAATATTATTTTAATCAGTTGACAAACCACGTGAAGCTCTTGGATTCATCCTGCAAATTTCACTGATTTCGAAAAGTCCTCATTTGTCCTCATAGGCGTCCATTTGCTCAAGATATTACATTTTTTACTAACTCCCTACTTTGTAGCTGACTACAAAGTCACAACTGACCATATTCAACACTGATTTCCGGTTGACTGGGTGATGTTGAGACTGAGCAGGAATATTCATTTCGAAGCCTGCAGAACAAGGATCAAATGTCTGTTGTAGTCATCACTGCTAAAATCAACATTTAACACCTCAAAAAATTAGGCGCCTTTGATTAAATTGACTTTACGACATCAGAATTAGCCATTTCTCCATATTGCCATCTGACGCTTCAAACGGCTGCTGACGATTAACGGTGAACCCTTCTGACTGGATGATAGGCTCACTGCGTGACTATAAGTATTCAGCATCCAACGAATATACGTTAGGCACCTGAAAGCTGTATTAAGGACCCCACAAGCAAGGGCGCCCCTGGCCTGAAAAGGCTCAAACACCATTTTGACAAAAGTACAACTCTCAACCAGATGCCCTAGTTTGACCTCTGATATCGGGAGCTGGGGTGACCTAATTCGCGCACCGTCTATCTCAACGTATAGCTAGAAGGACCTACGAGAGATGTCTCTGAGGCAACGAAGCAAGAAAACTGCTTCTAAGACCTCAAAAAGAAGGGCGCCTTTCCCAAGATAAAATATACGACCAGACTTAGCCATTTTTCAAGTTGTCTTTGTTTTTCAATATTTTGCAAAGACCTCGCACGTACGAGCGTTTGCCAAATCCCGGAGGCTGACGGTTGGGCTCGTTGGATAGCTAGAGTAATTGCGCACAAGTCCCGTGAAGACTTCGAAAGCTAATAACCCCATCTAACAAGCCTAAAGGCTGGGCACCCCTGGCCTACAGAGGCTACAGTGTATGTTCATGTTTCTCCACCCTCTGATTTACATGCCTGGTAGAATCTCTGCCACGATCTCTCAGAATATCGGATTGATAGGCTGACTGGTGCGTTCCGAAACTGGACTAGAATAGCACAAATGTCAGGAAGACCTTATCTGCAAACTCATCCATCTCAAGGGTCATCTTGAAGGGCGCCCCTGAGCTACAAGGGCGCAATTTTACCATTAGAGAAATTTTTGTGATGTGAAGCCTCCTCGTAACCTCATCTCCTAACCTTGACTATCGGAGCTCTGGGTCTCGGATGTCTGCATTTGAGAGTTCATCGGATAGCCAAACTAGTCGTGAAGAAATTAAATGCAGCAACAGGCAGGAATGTCAAAAACTAGCCCCTCTTTAAGAAGGGCGCGCCTAAGCTACAAGGGCGCAAAAGTTGAAAACTGATCAACTTTTGCAAACTGCAATCTCCTGTACCTCAGATTCTAACATCAGTTACCGGAGTTGTAGACCTCAGATAACCTCGCAGGATAGCTTGACAGATAACTGGGCTAATTCTGAAGAGATTGACTGCATTTATAAGCACATGCCAGAAGATCTGGTCCTTCAAAGAGAAGGGCGCCCCTGAGCTACAGGGGCGCAGATTTACTTTTGCCTGAGAAATCCTCATAAATTGATCACTGAAATCTTTGTCTTGGCCACTGAAATGACCATGCAAAAGTAAAATCACGTCGTGAAATGCTCCTCCATCGTGAAATGCCTCATTCTGAGTCCCTAATTCAGGTTCTAATCAACAAATAGTGCTTTTGACTGTCATAACACTGACCAAAGTCCATGCTTGATATTGCCCAAAAACTGTGTTTGACATCATTATAGCAAGATTTAGACTCTTTTAAGCAAAATGCCTTGATGAAGCAAAAAATTTGGTCTGGGTACAACAATTGTCATTATTTATATTCAATAATTATATATATATTATATGCCTCTTATCTTAGTATTATATCTATAAGTTGATTTTGTAGTTTTAACTTGATTTTATATATATCATAGCGATTATAATGTTTAAATTGTTAATGTCTATATTTTAATATTTATAATATAATAATTATAATTATAATATTGTCTTTAACAATTATAATTACGTCAAATGGTTAATAGTCTTAATATGTATTTTATTATCTTTAGTGCCCCGATTTAGGGGACATGACAGAATGCTAGCCATACAATTTACAAGTAATAACACCCTTGTCCAGTTGTCCAACTGATTAAATTGCAGCACTTTGAGATTAAAGAGCAAGTCATACAATATAATACGGCTATACTCTTTCTAGTTGCAGATTTATCTAATTTATTGCTGATTTATTACTGAGAGCGGGGTGCCATACAGTCTCATTGTTGGCTGTAAAAGTTCTAACCAGCCACTCATTACTTTGCAGGAATCGCAGCATTGATTAGAGTGTGTGGGAGTCTGTACACCAGTCATTTCAAACCCTACCGTACTGATTTAGATGGTTTGCAGCCACTGATATGTTTTAAACGAGCACATGACATCCTTCGCTAGCCATACTTTTCTGGTAGAGCCCATACCATATGTGGGTTGTATTGCAGCCTGTTAGGGGGTACTAAACTATGTTCCCCAGGGGAGAGTCCCCACCATTTTTGACACGTCTCCACACCGGGGAGATTTTGGGGACTCAGGGACACCTCAAAATATCCCCCTACCATCCCCAATCAAAAAAATATTTGGCCCTAACATCCCAGAAATGCAAGGACTTCTTGGGGGTGACTATCCGTCCCCAAGACAGTTGGGGACATCAATGACATTACCTGACCATCCCAGGGACAGCCAGCGGACCCCTTGCAATTACACTCATTTTTTTATTAAAAAAGAGGCCCAAAATATATTTTAAAAAATTAGATTGTTCTTTTGTGGGCCTCCACACCACCCTCAACACTAAACGAGATATTTTGGTCTACAAAACAACAGATTGTTAAGCTCCTTTATGGTTTATGATAGTCACATATTGTTAGAGTTAATTTTGCAAGATTTGAAAGCAGTTTTTAGCCATTTCTGTTAGTAAAATAGCAGGGTCTTCAAGATAAACTCAAGCAAAACAATACCTGGGATTTCAAGCTCCATTTGTACCTCTACAAGTGGTGTTTCAATCCCAAGATAGTGATTTTCTATCACTAAAAACAACAATTTTAACTTTTAAGTTGTTTTTGCAGTCACAAAATTGGAGGTTCGCAACATATAATGGCAAAGGTTTCACTCTTATTTAGGCAACCTCCTTTCCAATCTCAATACAAAGTCAAGAACTTTTTGTCACTTGTGTCAACCACCACAATTCTAAGACAGGGAGATAGGCTCATTGACTGCACAAGTTTTTTGCATGTTCACACATGGTAGCATATATTTCTATTTTTTTTTTAATTTGTAGTTGAAACTTGTAATCTTTGGGCATTTTGTTGTAAATGTTATGTATTAAAAATCTATAATGTATATGATGAATGTTTTATCAATGTTATTATATGACTATTTGAAATTTCTTTATATTTTAAAATTCCCCTATTTTTAAATAGTCATCCTCTTTGTCATCCCCTAAAATGGCCTCAAAAAAATCCATCCCTGAAACGCATCTCCCCCATCCCCTATCATCCCCATCCCGAAAACTTTGTGGAACATAGGTAATAAATTGATAATAATTGTTATTTCAGACTTGGTGCAACAGTATATTTTCTTGAGGTTTGCATCATTCAACTTATTTACATTTTTACAGTTTGATTTCAATTGTTTGACAAAATGTCTTCTTTCAAGATGATAGATAACTATTTGTAATATTCCCCCTTAATTCTTTTCGGATTTTATCAACACAACACACCACTGATTAGCGTTAGCTCCAAATGATAACCAGCAAGAATAGTAACCCTTCACTTTTTGATCACCAAAATCTCAATGTGGGCGAGGTGAGAGCATATGGTGCTGAGGATCGTTAGCAAACTGGAAATGAATTACAACGCTGCTAGGTGGCTAGCTGACCATAAATGAAAGTAAATATTGGAAATACAAAGAGTAGGTGGATAACCGACCATAAAGCTCTACCACTTATTCAGCAGGAGCAAAGTTATTACAATTTATTAGGTGGCAAGCCAGCCATGAATCCACACTACCACTTATTCAGTGGGGGGAATTTAAACAACAAGTGTTGAAAGTAAAATATAAACTCAACCACTTCTTCAGTGGGAGTAATTACAAAATATTAAAGTGCAGAAATATAAATAGTTGTTAGTACTACTAAACCAACTTTACAATAATAGCTTCAACTACACAATAATGTAAAGATATATCATCAAGAACCTCAGAATGTTAGAAAATAATCCCCAACTGATACAATATGCTATAGAACAAAGGATATAGCATAAAAACAGAATTATAACAGATCTGATTAGAAACAATAAACACAGAAAATCAGACCAGCAAATAAGAGATTCACCAAACTGGACACAACTTCTTCAATTCAGCTCCGAATGACCTCAAATAGCAAACAAATGAAGTCATGAACCTAGGCGTCCAATTTCCATTGATCAAACTATGCAAAAACAGCTTCAGATAATTGGAACGATTCTCAATGCAGCAGCCAGGAAGAATGTATGGCCCAAGAGGAGGTCGACCTCTTCTAGAAATTCAAAGACTCAGTGATAAATTTTGAAACTTCACAAATATGGGCGCCCTACACAATGGAACAGCATGAGCCAATACCCAGAACCAAATAAGAATCAGTGGCGAAGCTACAAGAAGAAATTAGCTTCAGCCATACTCTTCAGCAGCAGTACAAATAGACTATACATCAACAATCTGCTTGTAATAATTCAGAAATTAAAGCTCTATCCGCACTCTTGAGTGAAGCACGATCTTCAGTAGCCATCTAGGAAGCTATCGTTTCAAGCCCGAAGAATGGCGAAATAAGAATGCTAGGAGGGATCTCCTCGAAGTAGCTCTGAATTCAATTCAGCAGCATAACGTTATCATAATTTCCAAAAGATACAAATGAAGGAGCAAGGCTTGAATAAAAAGACTTCAATTGGAAAATGAATCAACCGTAACCTCCAAGAAGTCGAACCATTCAACTTCCACAAGGGACGCCACCACTTTTCAATTTGCAAAAGAAATATTAAATTACCTCTTTTCACTTTTCTCCCTAGGCGTCCAAGGTAAAAGGCATTTAATTTAACTTTTAAAAAATATTAAACTTCTCCACTTAGGTGTCCAAAACAAGTTCCCTCTTTTAAAAACAACTTAAGTCATTTGCCTAGGCACGGGGTCCAAAAAACAACGCTGAGAAATGATAAGTTATTAAAACTTAGCTCCAAGAAGAATGAAGAAGCCAACACCCAACTGAATTGCCTTACTACCAAAAATAGAATGACGAACCAGAAATGATTGTGTTGCTGCTAGGATGACACTGCCATAAATAGACTTACCAAAAATAGCAAATTGCTATAAATAGTAAGTTTGCAAGACTACATTTGAACACCAATTGAACAGTAATAATGACTTACTATAAATAGTAAGTGTTCCCAAACTTCATTTAAACACAAACCGGGCAACAGTCATGACTTACTAAAAATAGTAAGTGTTTGGAAGGGTTGACTGATTCAAATGCATGTCATACCACCTTGGAGGTCTCTGAAAACCCAGAAAGCTTTCTTGCATGCAAGGTACCAGAGAGAAATGCATGTCATTTTTCAACATGCATGTTACCTTACCCTGAAGCTCTCCAAAAACCCAGAAAGCTCCAAAGAATAGACTGCCAAAAAAACTGCATGTGAGCCTCCAAAAGCCAAGTTGAAACCTCCTACAAAATAGGAAACCCTAATTTATGTTTCTGATTAGCCTACGGGTTTCCGAAAATAGGCTAATTCCAATTGAAGAGTTTAGAGCTAAAATGGGGACATTACACTGTTTGACATTGTTGGTGTTTAAATTAGCACCTCTAGAGTGCTATTTATAAACGGTCAGCTATTGCAAGTGTTATAGTACTGCTCCTTTGGATTATAGAGAGGAAGATCTTTGCTGATGTAATGTGTAAGAAAGGGTAGAGTAGACTAAGGTTCCTATCTTTTGTACTCAACGGTAGGCAATGCGTCATAGCTAAGTTTTTCTCTGGTTTTTGCAGATCTTAACTACGACTAAACTAGCTTTTAATCTATCCTATCTCCCCAAGATAAACAGAGCATGAGGGCATAGGAGTGGGAATGGATGGTTGGATAACTTGAATCCGCCGTCTCCTTAGAATATGGCCGAGGCTCTCAACTCTAGGATATACGCTGGGATAAGGTTTTATACAAGCAAACACTCTTCACGGTAAGTTGGATCTAAGACCTGCCAAGGAGGAGGAACCCCTATACGAGGTATGGGCTAGGAAACAGTTTACTAGAAACAACAAATTACGATGTTTTGGCCAACAAACTTGCTGAGGAGGAACCCCTGTCCGAAGTATAGGTTGAAAGTCAATCCATTAAACAACATCACACGATAACTTTTGTTAACAAATATCCGAGGAGGAACCCCTATCCAAGGAGGGAAATGAAACAATGAGCTATTTAACACAAAACGTGGAAAAGACTCAAATCTTTGGATCAAAATTCAAGCGCCTTCTGATTTTCTTCTTTAAATCTCTTCAACGAGTTACAAAGATTGGGACATACAAAGGCACAAAATCATACACAATTGCTCATCAAACCAATTAACTCTCATCCAAGAGTGAACAAATAATCACTTTCAAACTTGTGGCAACAATGGCGCAGCAATTTTGCATAGTAAATAAAGGTTAAACAAATAATAAGCCCAAGGCTCTTATTTATAGAACTCAAAGGAGTAGGCAACCCTAAAATCTCCTTGAGTTAACAAACAGTTCTTGCCAATCAATTAAGCAAGATTTATTCCTAAAAAGGGGGAACAAACAGTTAACTGGAAATCTACTTCAGTTAACTGAAACTAAACAAAGAGTCAACTGGAAACTACTTCAGTTGACTGAAACTAAACTAAAGGTGAACTTTAATACAAAGTATGCCTCCAAAATAGACATCCACGTTTAGTGGAGATCTGGGATCCACAAATTATGGAAGTCAATTAGACATCCTTAATTAGTGGGATTTGACAATGCATGATTTGTGTGATGTAGAGTTAACTTGGAAAGGGGCATCAAGTTAACTCTAATTACATTTAACGTTTTCTTGAGTTGACTTGGAAAGAGGCATCAAGTCAACTTCAAGTATCATAAATGCCATTTGGAGGGTAGGACATCCTTTTTGGTGCCTTTACAACTCACCACTAATCAATAGTGTTTCTATCCATTCGTTGACTTCTTCAGCCTCTGTTTTCCCTACAGAATGTAATTCAAGTACTACGTACTACTGAGCAAACTAAATCATACGTAGAACATGGAATAGAATAATAGAACAGAAATATATCATGTTTG